>ML978711.1:1400272-1565788 GCA_010015785.1 Saccharata proteae CBS 121410 | reverse complement strand
GAGGAGGAGGAGGAGGAGGAGGAGGAGGAGGAGGAGGAGGAGGCAGGCAGGCGAGTGACTACTACTTGTCTGAGAGGTGGTGGGTAACAGCGAGTGGCAGCGGGTGGCAGCGAGTGGATGGCAGTGGTGCCAGCTCTTTAACGCAGCTGTGTCTCTCTCTCTCTCTCTCTCGCTCTCTCTCTCGCGCGCGCGCTCTCTCTTTCTCTCTCTCTCTCTCTCTCTCGCGCAGGCCCGGTGCCCGAGCCGAAGGCCTTACGCCCTTATTGCTCCGTCGGCAGCGAGTGGGCAAGGGCGCGACGAGTCAGCAGCAGGGCGACGGATGATCCCAATCGTCCCGCTCCACACTCGCAGCCCCAGCACCAGCCAAGGGACCAGCTTGGACGCCAGGCACAAACGACACAAACGAGAAGGCCCGAGAGTCTCGTGACTGCTGTCACGACTGTCATGGCGGACGCCCTCTGAAGCCTCCTCCCGGTCATCAGCGCTCGGCCATCTGCCATCTGCCATCTGCCATCTGCCACAGGCACGAGGGCAAGCAGCGATCAGGGTCCAATTCGAGGATAGCTCATCACTCATCATCCTGCCACCAAAGACCAGCATAGTTAACGTTACCCGTCCGTATGAGTTTAATGCGGGGGAAGATGATGAATGAAGCCTTGCATGCCTTCCACTTGCACGCCTTGCACGCCTTCCACGCCTTCCACGCCTTCCACGCCTTCCATTGCAGCCTCAGGCCCGCCTCTCGGAAATTCGCCCATTTCGTGCCCGCCTACCACCTACCACCTGCCACCTGCCACCTGCCACCTGCCACTGCCACTGCCACTGCCATCTCCCATCTCCCATCTGCCACCACTCTCCCAGAGCCCTACCCTGCTCCAGCCACTGCCACTGCCACTGCCACTGCCACTGCCACTGCCACTGCCACTGCCACCCGAACCTCGCGCTGCCCTCACTAATAACTCAACTAACGCGCTCCGTCCATCACCCACCCTTCCCTCTCTTCTTCTCCGCCACCCCCCCGACGGATTCCCGGATCGTGCGAGCCATGGACGCGGGCCAGGAACCGCGGCAACTCCCTGCCCCTGCTGCAGCTGCTTCCGCCGCCGAACCGCTGCTGTACGGCGGCTTCACTCGATTCGAGCTCGAGCTCGAGGTGCGTTGGTCATCAGCCCCTGCGCACTGCCAGTCCCAGTCCCAGTCCCAGTCCCAGTCCCAGTCCCAGTCCCAGTCCCAGTCCCAGTCCCACAGTCCCATCCATCCAGAACCTCCCGCTGACACCCTCGCCCAGTTCGTCCAATCGCTCGCCAATCCTTGGTACCTCAACTACCTGGCCCAGCAAAAGTACCTCGACAAGCCCGAGTTTGTCGACTATCTGCGCTACCTGCAGTACTTTGCTCGCCCAGAGTACACCAAGCACCTGACGTTGGTCTTCCCTCCCATCACCACTTCCCACTCTTCCCACTCTTCCCCCTCTTCCCCCTCTTCCCCCTCTTCCCCCTCTTCCCCCTCTTCCCCCTCTTCCCGCTCTACCCGTAATTGTGGAACGGCTGGCCCTGTGGAGCTGTCCTGACCTACGCCCGCCGCGCTGTGCTGTTTGCTGACTGACGGCCTCGCCAGGCACCCTGGCCCTACGCTTCGAGCCTTGGAGCTTCTGCAGCAAGAGCGCTTCCGCAAAGAGATCATCATGCCCGCCGTTGTGGCCGGCCTGATCGAGCAGGGCGTCCGGGCTAGCACTGAGAATCGCCCTTGAGAGCTCTCTCGTCCTCGCTTTTTCCGTGATCGCCCTGCCACTCCCACAGCTCACCATCGCTTGCGCCGCGCTGCATCGCCATCGCTGCGAGATTTTCCCAGGTCCCGCTCTCTCGGCGACGGCAGCACTTCCCATCCGCCGCCACGGGGCTGTCGGAATCCCCCCTCTTACTTACCAGCCTGCAAACAGCGGGCCCCCCCCAAAAGCGTCCATGTTGAGACCCTTGGACCATGTCGTCATTTCCTGGCCTGCGAGCTTTTCCCTGAAGGAGGATCGTCGACAACAAACAGCCTGCGTCACCGGCATCGTCGATAAGCTTGTCAATAAACAAATATAGTCATGGCATTCGGCATGCTTGGTATTGAGCTTGGCGCGCGACATGCGTGGGGGCTATCGTGCATCTACTGACGCGTCTTCTCACATTCTCGCTTACATCAAAATAGTACCAAACCAGACCGAAACTCGTGCACGCTTCGTCCGAACCACCCACTATTGACAAGTACAACTAAATGTCTCATAACCGAGCATGCTGCGCTATTTCTCACCATCTACACCTTGCTCGGGTCGCTCGACACCGTACTCTCAACCAGCTTCGCATCCATCTTCTTCCTAAACTCTTGGACCTTTCCCATGAACCCATCCTCGCTCGTCTTGTTCTTCTCGTGGTCCCACTCCTCAATGTGCTCGGTGATGAGACCCTGAGCGTTTCTCTTGAGCGTGATCTTCGAGTTGACCGTCTTGGCGCTGCCCTCTTTCTTGCCCGGCAGCGGCGACTTGAAGACGTATTTCTGCGTCAGGTTGAGGACGATGGATCGGGGCTGGCTGCTGTCGTCCAGGACGTCGTAGTCTGGTGAGGGTCAGCCGTCCCATCTCGGTCCGTCTAACCACCCACTGCGCGTCTCCATCGTCCAAGCAGCAGTTGCGGCAAGAAGAAAAGGATAGAGTTCAAACGCACGCTCGGTCACGCTGTCGGCGAACAGCTTCGGCATGCCGTTGAACTGGCTCTGGATGCTCTCCCTCGTCGGCGCGATGCTGACCGGGTCATGGAAGGTCGCGTCGTCGGCGTAGTGCGCGTATGACTCTTCGCTCGGCCGCAGTTGGTACAGAGCCAGGACGTCGTCGATGACCTTTTGCTCCTCGGCCGAGGGCGTGCGCGTGGGAAGTTGACTCGGATTCTGCTGCTGCATTTTGGAGAACGAGTGGACTTGTCTGGAGGGCAGCGGGCTTGTGGTTATCTGGCGAGTAGCAGGCAAAGAGGCGCGACGGGGTTGTGAATCGGTCACTGCTGTGCGCTGGAGGAAGAGGGGCGGTTTTGCAGCGTGGATTAACGTTACGAGGACTCGAGCGATGATGGGTTTATATGGAGTTGCTTGCACGCGCACGATTCCTCCCATCTTGGTTCTGTCTCTGCGGGTGACCAATTGACTTGCTATGTACTGTAGCACGAGCACCTGCGTCCCGTCATTGACGCGTGAGGGCGTGACTGACCCCGAGGTGCGCTGGACGAGGCATGATGACGACATGACGCGCAGTCGACACTGGCATGGCTCACAACGTACCTGGCCTAACCGGAAATGGGGTCGGCAGCGGATGAAAGATGCCATCTGCTCTGCTGAGAACTGCAAGCTAGACGGATCCCATCGCGTCGATTTCTCTCCGTCTCGACTGCATCTGTGCGAGCACACCCTACATGAGCCAGTCCACCAGCCCACACAAACGCACTCCGGAGAGCCCGTACAGCTCCAGCACCCTTGCCCAAAAACCCTCCTTCCCCAACCAAAGCAGCATGATCAGCCTTGCCTAGGTAGTCAATATCCGCCATCCACCCAACCCAACGCACCAACACCACGAACAACCCCACCAAAAACAAACAGCTCTGCCCCCCCCAGCGCTCGACGAATCATCCCCTGCGACCCTCAAGCTTCTCCACCACAGCCACAACCGCGCCCTCAATCCAGCCACGAGGCAGAACGCGCTCGAGACGGCGCTTCCGGTTCCTCTGTGTAGATGCCGGCGGAGCGATCGTGCTTCGATGTGGCGAGGGCGGAGCAGAGCAGAGCGGATGAACGGCTTCGGTTGTGGGGTGGAGATGCTCGAGCTGGTGGGGGCTGTGTTGGAGCGGAGGAGTGGGGTTGGATGCGAGAAGATGCGCCCATGCGATATCGTTTGGCTGAGTGGGACTTTGATGTCAGCGGTTGGGCAGGAGGCGGGTAGTGGATGGTATGGCTGTGTGCGCTTTTGGTTCTTTTGGTGGAGTGGGGTTGGTTTGGGAGTGGTTGACGTTGGTCTAGGGAGGTTCGGGGACGTTGAAGGGTTTCGAGGCTTCGAGACAGCGGATAGTGGACAGCATGACAGTATACGCTTTTAGTTCTTTTGGTGTTGTGGGATTGAGTTATGAGAGGTTGAAGTTGATTCAGGGAGGTTCAAGGACGTTGAATGGCTTCGAGGCTTCTAGGCAGCAGATAGAGTACAGCATAACCAGGTACTTTCTAGTTTTTTTGCGCGTACTGAGATTGGTTCAGGAGAGGTTGAAGTTTGTCTGGGGAGGTTCGAGGACGTTGAAGGGCTTTTTCAGCTCCTAGGCAGCAGATAGCGTACCGCATGACCAGTTACTCTTTAGCTTTTTTGCGCGTACTGAGATTGGTTTATGAGAGGTTGAAGTTGATTCGGGGAGGTTCAAGGATGTTAAACGGCTTCTGCGGTTTGTCGTCTGGTACCGCGGTGTTGTGTTTGACGAGGCGAGGTTGGAGTACTCGACGCGTCTATGGTAGCGGCGACGGAACAAAGACTGGGGAAACACAAGGACTTGAGAAAGAATGTAGCTTTGTGACAAGGGGTGGATGTGGTTTCGGCAGGAGGGAGGTAAAAGGAAAGGGAATCGAACCACGCTGTGTATCTTCTGTCATCAAGTCTGAGCGCTCGACATGACTGCTGTGGTCAAGCGAATGCGCTAGATCCTGTCAGTCGTTCAGAACACATCGAACTCACGTCTTCGATTCAGAGTCGTCGTTTGCGGCACCTCTATCAGACACCCATCAAGGCAGTACCTTGAAGATCCCAGGTTCGAGAATTACGGAACCGGGGCTTTTCCTCTCCGAAGGAACTTGAAGTCTTTTGCTGCACTCACTTTAACTTAAGAACTGGATGACGACGATGAGGAGCGCTGTCATTCTGGCTAGGGGAGCAAGTTTCTTTTGAGGGACTCTACCATACGAGAGTGCTGCCTAGATATAGATTATGGAGATATGGGATGGGTCATGGGAAGTGTGATGGGAGCGTTGATGAACCTTGAAGGATTTCAAGATTCAGACATGCAAAGGCCCACGCTTCGCTTTTCCTTGGTCGGCATGTTGAGGATGCCTCCTCTCGACCACTACTTACTCTTCTTGACCTCCTCGCCCTTCGTGGTCGCTGTCGCCGGCGGCATCCCCGGCCCAAACAGCTTCGGCAAAAACTTACCCACGCGCTGCTGATACTCCTTGTAGTCCGGATATTTGCCAGCGGAGATGAGTTCCGTGAACCAGGTGCTGGCCTGGAACAGGAACAGATACGAGAGCGCACCGACGAAGGTCCAGTTGAAGAAGGTGTACGTCTCGAAGCAGGACCACTGGTAGAGGAGGACCCAGATGGCTTGCTCGGCGGCGAAGTTGGGGTGGCGCGACCAGCACCAGAGGCCGGAAACGACGAAGCCGCGGTCGAGGTCTTCCCGGTCGTAGCCGGTGGGGACCTTGGCGGTGGATTGGTATTGCTTTTTGGCTTGTTGGTACGCTGGTGGGGATTAGTAGGATATTCTGGCGGTGATGGAGCATTGAAAGGAAAGTTGGGTACTCACTCCACTGCTGCTGGTCGGCGAAGAATTCCACGAGAACGAGAGCCATGAGACCACGAGCAAAGAAGATATCCGCAGTGGTCATATCCTGACCCGTGGCTTTAGAGGCGAGAAGAAGGACGTATGTCGGGGTTGTGACGGCGAAGAGGAGAACCTGGTCAACTTTCAGCTTTGTTGGCATGGTATGAGAATGGGTCTCTTACGCTCTGAGCAAGGGAGATGAACAGTACGTTGAAGACGAACATCAGGAAAGGGCTGATCTTGGTCCGTAGATATTCCCATCGGTAATCCTCCGAACCAATCTCGTAGCCGCCTTTCCGCCAGTAATTGAACGTCAACCGCAACTTCATCTCGTCAGCGGGTGGGCATGCAGGGAGAGCTTCGAAGACCACTCACAGACCAGACGCAACTAAATGCCAGAACATTGTCGATTCTCTGCGTCGGGAGGCCAGACATGTGCGCCCAGAGAGCATAGTGAGCGTTGTATATCGTCGGCAGCAAGCTCCACATGCGATCCACCTGCGAGTAATTCTTGTTGATCTCGGAGAGGACCAGGAATATGGGCGCGAGCGCGAGAGAGAGTGCAAAGGCGGTGATGAGCGGGTTCGTGGACAGGTAGAGCGATTTCAGGGCTTCCAGGTCCGTGATTTGCTGCAGGACGAGCTGCGGCAATGCTTGCAGCTGTGGGATGAACGGGGCAACGGTAGTGCCAAAGTCGGCGCAGTCGGTCACGGACTTGACGACTGGGAGAGCCATGGTGGTTGGCAGCAGCATTCTTGCGGCTGTGGAGAGAGTCGTGGAGGAGGAGTTGTGGTGTTGACGGCCCTTGGTGGTGTTTGTTTGCAGGCGGGACAAGGTCGGGATGACAAGAGGTGCGTCACGACCCTGGCGATCTTTTGCTCGCTTCGATCGACATATGCGGGGCGAGACTCGATACGAGTCGCCGCAAGGAAGAAAGTTGCTCAGCCAGACGTCCGTAAAAGTTTACAAACACCACAGACCTCACACGACACCTCTGCGTAAGGCCACCGACCACCTCTCCCACATCCTCCATGCATTCATCCACGCAAACATGGTGGCGAAGATACTCTGCGTCGCCGAAAAGCCGTCCATTGCCAGAGCCGTCGCAGAGCACCTGAGCGTCAACCCAGCGAAGGTAATTCTACGCCAGCCTGTCTTCCGACAACCTGTCCGCTAAGTCGCATGCAGCAACAAGCCGCCCAGTATGTCTACAACTACAGCTTCAATTACAATCTCCCGCCATGGGGCAATTGCAATGTCGTCTTCACTAGCGTCGCCGGTCACCTCATGAGCCAGGACTTCGGGGCCAACTATCGCAAGTGGAACTCGTGCCAGCCGGGCCAGCTGTTCGAGGCGCCGATACAAACCTTCATCTCAGAGGACAAGAAGGCCATCGCGAAGAACATTGAGATCCAGGCCCGCACTGCCAATGTGCTCTACATCTGGACTGATTGCGATCGCGAAGGGGAACATATTGGTTCAGAGATACGGACCGTGGCTCTGAAGTCCAACGCGCGACTGCAGGTCAAGAGAGCAAGGTTCAGCAACATCGAGCGAGCGCATGTCATCAATGCGGCGCGCAATCCCATTGACTTGGACGACAAACAGGTTAACGCCGTCGCCGCACGCATCGAACTGGACCTGCGCATCGGGGCCGCTTTCACCAGGTTGCAGACATTGGCTCTGCAGAACATGATCGCCCATCTTCAAGAGGGCGTTATAAGTTATGGGTCATGCCAGTTTCCCACACTGGGCTTCGTAGTCGATCGGTATTTTCGCGTCAAGAACTTCGTGCCGGAGACATCCTGGAACATCAAGGTTGTCTACGTCAAGAACGAAATCAGGGTCAACTTTAACTGGAAGCGCGTCCATCTATTTGATCGCATGGTCGTCACGATCCTGTACGAGCGATGCCTGGCAGCAAAGATTGCCAAAGTCATCAAGATGCAGAAGAAGCCTACGAGCAAATGGAAGCCACTCCCTCTGACGACTGTTGAGCTTCAGAAGATGGGCAGCAGGTTCCTTCGCATGGACAGTCAGAAAGTCATGCAGACGGCGGAGAAGCTGTACCAAGAGGGTTGGATCAGCTATCCTCGAACCGAGACGGACCAGTTCGACAAAGGCATGGATCTGAAGAAGATTGTGGAGAAGCAGCAGCAAGATCAAGTTTGGGGTGACTTTGCCCAAGGGCTGATGAATGGAGGATTCCGGCAGCCGCGTAACGGACGCAACAACGACAAGGCGCATCCTCCGATCCATCCTGTCAACTACGTCAGAGGTACAGCATTGAGAGATGATGCAGAACGGCGCGTGTACGAGTTTGTAGTGCGCAGGTTCCTCGCATGCTGCTCGGAGGACGCACGAGGCGAAGCAACGGACGTGGAGGTGGACTACGGCGGCGAAGTGTTCCGCACGCACGGGCTGATCGTGCTGGAACGGAACTACCTCAACGTGTACCCGTACGACAAGTGGGAGAGCAGCCAGCAGCTGCCGCCCTTTGTGGTAGGCGAGACGTTCGAGCCGACGGAAGCCAACATGGGCGAAGGCAAGACCAGCCCGCCGGGATACCTGACGGAGCCGGAGCTCATCGCGCTGATGGATGCGAACGGGATTGGAACGGATGCGACGATGGCAGAGCACATTGCGATGATCAAGCGACGCAACTACGTGATGACGAGACCGCGGAGTTGGGCAGCGGCGGGCGGCAACGACGGGCAAACGGGCGGCAGAGGGGGCAGGGGAGGCCGAGGAAGGGGCAGAGGAAGAGGAGGAGGAGGAGGAGGAGGAGCGGAAGCCAACGGGGCGCGCGGCGGGGGGAACCAGATGGAAGAGTTTGTGCCGTCGGTACTGGGGGTCGCACTGATCGAGGGCTACGACAAGGTGGGGTTTGAGACGAGCCTGAGCAAGCCGTTCTTGCGCAAGGAGGTGGGAAACAAGACGACGAGACAAGTGTCATTTCTCAGCTAACGGGTGGGAACAGATGGAGCAGCAGATGCGGGCGATTTGCGCGGGCAGCCGGACGCGACACGATGTGGTGCAGCAGAGCCTGGAGCAGTATCGCGAGGTGTTTGTGCGGACTCAACAGCAGATCAACGTGCTGAAAGAGGTGAGTCTGGCTGGCCGAGTCAATCACACGGGGCAGCAGCTGACATGGATCAGGCGATCCGAAAGTACGTGCTGGGACAGGAGGGATGAAGTGGGTTTTCTGTGGTGGTGCACGTGTGGGTAGTGGCAGCTTAGGAGTGGGAGGGAGGAGAGCGAGAGGCGCGAGAGGAGCGAGAGAGTGAGAGAAGCTTGAGCTTGGCACCAGTGGATGGGTGCGGGGCTTTTGTGTGGGTGTGGATCCGCGTCGCTTCGGCTCCGTCGCTTCCCCGGCGGCGGAGAGTGTGAAGGCGCGTCCCAGCAGCCAGCAGCCAGCAGCAGCAGCAGCAGCAGCAGCCGGCAGCCAACAGCCAAATGACGCATGCAGCAGGAGCGCGTGCAAGAGCAAGAGGGCAAGGGCGACCGAGGACGAGCAGCAGCCACCATCACCCACTCGCCCGACTCGCCCGACTCGCCCGACTCGCCCGACTCGACCGACGGCTGAGTAATGAATGCCCCAACCGGCCCTTGGACCGCACAAAGGTAGAGAGACAGAAAGAGAGAGAGAGAGAGAGAGAGAGAGGCGGCGAAAGGCGGCCTGAGGCGGCCAAAGGCGTCAAGGTAGGTTTCACTTATCGTCGTCCAATTAGACCTCGCTCAAGCACTTGTGGTCGTGGCTGCTCGCTGCTGCTGGCTGACCGACTGACTCTTGCTCGGACGCTGCACTTGGCCAGCCAGACCCAAGCTGCTCTAGAGACCACGGCCGGCACACGCACACACGCACACACACACACAAAGAGACCATCGCCCCAGAACAAACCCAGCACCAGCGAACAGCCAGATCCGTCCAACAGCCAGCAAATCGCCAGCACCGCCAGCACAGCCAGACCTACCAGACCTACCAGACCTACCAGCGTTCGTCGACCAAACTCCAAATCCCAGACCCCGAGCCAGAACGCGCGCCTCAGCCTCTCACAGCCCTGCTCTCAACACGACCGCGACTCTCCGCACCAGCCCGACCGCCTCGACAAGGAGCTCCACCCAGTCCGAGCACAGTCGCGCACTTTTGCCCACCGCACACCCACAGTCGCGATAATATTCCCAGACCAGTCAATACTGTGAGCCTCTCTCAGATAAAGGAGTTGCGCCTCCTGTCGCACTTCCTGTCGCACTTGCCTCCCACTCCATCGCCTGCGCTGACTCACCTCCGCCAGATTCCAGAAGCTGCCACTGCTGCCCTTCGCATACAAACATGGCCCAAACCGCTCCCATCAAGCCCCTCTCCAACGTCACCGCTGCTTTCCAAGCTCACGCCGCCTCCGTCGCCATCCCTCACCCCTTCGACGCCATCCGCAACGAGCCGCAGCCCGACCGTCAACCCAACATGCTCCCCACTCCTCCCAACTCCATCTCGCCGACCCTCCCGCCCCACAAGCTGCGCGCTTCCCATAATGCTGGTCAGACCGACTCCGATGTCGATCTCCTCGATGCCGTCGACCATGCCGCCTCTACCGACCAACCCACGACCACCGCCCTGCCCCTCTCCAGCGCCGCCCTCTCCGGCCTGGACGCTGCCGATGCCATCACGCCCTCTGCTCTCGCCAAACACCATCTTCCCAACATTCTCCTGAACAACGGACCTGTGGCCATCCGCCACGTCCTGCTCAACCTGGCACAAACTGTGCCGGGTTTCTCGAGCATACCGCAGGCAAAGGCACGTCGCTTGGTCGTAGCCGCGCTGGAAAGCCGGACCGGCGGCGGGCCCGACGGACAAGTGGAGTTTGAGAAGATTGGTTGGGGTCGCTGGGATGCGCACATCAAGGGCCAACCCAGGAAGGAAGGTGCCCTGTCAGGCGCTCTTCCCGTCCAGCACGACGGTCGCCTGGCCTTTTCCCCTCCTGGCAGCATGCCGGACTCGTACGCCATGTCTCACGCTGGCGGGTTGCAGATACCGTCGGTCAATCGCCGCATGCGCGACGGCTTCTCGGGTGGCAGCTGGGCCGAAGAGTCGATGCTCAGCTCACGGGACGAGGCCATGACGGACATGAACATGGCGGAGCACGAGGCGGACAAGATGTCGTTGGACGGTTACGACACCGCGTCTTCGGACTCTGCTGGTGGCGACGATGACGCCGACGATGCGACGGACGAGGAAGATTGGGCCGGCATCGGCGCCGAAGAGCTGAGAAGAGGCAGCATGGCCGGCACAGGCGGCATCATGCGGAACTACAACCTCTTGTCACGTTCGGCGACGGATCACCGGAAGAGGAGCATGCAGCTACAGCAGCATTCTCCGCGCTTGATGCCACAGCATTGGTCCTCGAGACAGGCATCGGTTTCCAAGTCCTACGACTCGAGATCACGGCCCTCGGGAGCTTTTGGCGGTGCCAATCAGCTTTCTTCCTTTGGCGGCGCCGGCGCGGCCAATCTCGGCGCGCAGAACGCGCAGGAACGCGAAGCTATCGAAGCCCTGCTGAAGATGGGCTCGATGTAATACTCTTCTTTTGATTTACTGTTGGGTGCAAGGCGTTTTGGGACGATTCGAACGCGGTCGCCGCACACGGGCATGCTTTTTATCGGCATAGCTGCCCCGATCGGTTCGCGGCTATATCCTCTCCTCTCCTACGACCGTCAAGCGCTGACTGAAGGAGTTTTTGCTTTTCATATTTAACCACTTCAACGATATTAAATGCCTCGGGACGACCGGAACTTAGAGGTCGGCAGGCATGGAGGTTTTTCTTTCGGTTCGGCACAGGTCATCGACACGTTCAACACGACGAAAAGAGCGACGACGCAACAGCATGGAATGGAATTAGTCCGACGGGAAGGCAAGCTGATGTGGCTTTCCGCGGGAGGGCAATCCTCATTCCGGACTGGTGGTAAAAGCAAGCCCGCGGATCTTGGATGCCCGAACGCCATATTCCGCCCATCTGCTCTTCCCATCGAGAAATAGAAGAGTTTCAGGAAGGGAACAATTATGACCCTGGCTATCACTCTACTCATCCATCCTTGCATTCACATCTCTCAACTCTCAACTCTTTCGACACATATGCAGTTTGGGCATATGGCTATCTTGAGGATAGCATGGACTGTTGGAGGATGCTTTACAGGAGGATATTTGGCTGTATCCTCTGGCTGATGGCGCTTCATGGTGGATCATTGGGGCTATGCCGTCTGGCCGTATCCAAATGGACGTTGGGAATAGGGATGCAGTGCTTAGGCAGTATGTGGTTGGGAGATAAGCCAGGATGGATTGGGAGTAATTGGGCGAGCGGAAAGCGGGAATCAAGCGCGCATAGCGAGGGCATAGAAAGCGTGCAGCTGTCGATATACATCCACTGCATCAATGAAAGCGAGCAAGCAATGCTAGGCCAGCAGGCAAGCGGATATCTTCCAATCACTCCAACCGTCCTCTCGTGACTCGTGCCTCGGACCCCGTGACCGAATTGTGGATATCGTGACCGAGTTGTGGATATATGAAGGCTGTTCGGACAGCAGATGTCTCCTGCAACGCAATCCAGAAACCAGCCGTCCAGTCTCCATAGACGTCCAACGCCCATTCCGGAAAAGCAACGTTACCAAACCATATCATGGCGCAGAGGAATTCCATCGTCTGCAACCACGGTGCAATCCCCTCGCAAATCCGTTTTCTTGCTCGTTCTGCGGTGCTGAAAGCATGGGGATGATTTATGATGGACATCCTCATCTCATCTGATGGCGATGCCGTCGCACGTCTTGAGCGTGGTCAACGCGAAGTTTCGAAATGAATTAGCCGGTTCCTTGGAGTCGAACGGCTGGATACATCATGTCTGTTTTTGGTGGGTTGGGGTGGCGCAATGCGCGGGTCGATCATCTTTCGTTTGCTGGGGAAGGCGTGGGCGGGTGGGGTTGTTGGGGGAGGAGTGGTAAGTTACAGGTCCCCGGTGGCTGCTTAGATATCTTGATCCCGTAATTCATGGTACATATGTGGTACATGTCAGGTGTGGTGATTGAGATTCTGCAGCGAAAGGGAGTAACGTTAAGTTAGTTAAGTCGAGCGAGTCAACCAATTCCACCAATCATCCCACCTTTCTCTTCTGTGTATAACTGAGGCGGAGATATAAAAAGGCGTTCTTCACCCGAGTATCCTTGACGAAGCGTCCAGCATGCCAACTAAGTTAGGCAGCTACTATCCAAGTTTCGAGGCCAGGTTTTTCGCGATTCCAGTCCGGTCCAGCCTCTCCTTCTTCCACCAGTGGCTGCTTACCGCACCTATCCCGCGACCAGGTCCAGAAACAACCCATCACAAAGCATCCACATTCGAATCCGAATTCTGGTGACAATGCCCGTCCCAGACAACTCTCAATGCTGATCCCCATCACGTCGCGCGGAGGTAATGTCGATGGACGCCATCAGCGCACAGATAATTATCCTCCAGCACACAGCGCCACCTGGAATCGCTACCGAAAGATGGGATCACTGCTGATAGGTGGCCTCCCGGAAACCGGTACCAGGCCACGAAGTTCAGGAACGAATCCCACTCGGTGTGATGCGGGGAGGCTCCTGCTCCTACTCCCTGGAAGCCTGGTCTTGCACGGAGAAGGAGTGTTTGCTGGCGTTGGAGGTTTATATAGGTCTGCGTCCCGGAATAACGGAAGTGTATCCGGGCGCCGGGAGGGTGCGGAAAGTGAGGCGGTTTGCGGCTAGGAAGGGTTATATAAAGACTCTGTTACTTGAGGACTCTGGTTTACGGCAAGAGCTCAAGAGCATTATCCGTGACGGGTGCTTCGGCGAGAGGTATCACGTTGTTTCTCGGCGGGCTGCGACGAATATGAGTGATTGTTTGCGGGAAGGCGTGAATGTGGGTTGTCGAGCCTGGAGGGGGGAGTTTGTGATGATGGTGGTTGTTGTTTTGTTTGGATGGTGGTGGTGGTGGGAAGCATCAGTTATGGGATAATTAGGGTGGATAAGTAGGATACTAGGAAGATTATCCATCGGGATAATAGAAGAGATGGATGACATTTTAAAAACGCTCCTAATGCCGCGGTGGTGGGAATGTAAGTCTTAGAGGTTAGAAGATAGGTTTACTAATTATATAGGATTGGTGCCTTTGTATAGTTAGTCTGTGAGACTATCATAAAGGCTCTGGACTATGAGAAACAAAATCTGCGGGTTCCGAGAGTGTGGAAAAGATAGTCAGAGTCCTGACACGTGATGATGTCCTTACACTGCAAGATAGTGACTCTACTTTGCATGATATTCGCGGGCGAATGACAGGGGCTTTAGCTGGCGCGGGGCTATATAAACCGCAGACTTTGCAGAACCTTTCTTCCCTTCTGCAAGCTTTGACGGTTGAGGCATTCTCTCACCTAAGTGCCATTCCTGTTGGATTTGCGCTGGATGTGTCTCTAGGTTACACCTTCAGTGCTGAGCCAGTGTTGTTCCAGTGGCTGGGAAGAAATCTCAAAAGAATGCTTAAAAAAGGATGAACGTCAGCTTTGCTTCTTGACCGTGATGAAGGTCAGGGACGGGAGAGTCCTGGTGGCTTGCATCATCAATGTCCGTTTCTAGTATTTGTGTTGGCCAGGATTGGCAGTGTCACTGTGAGCAACACTACGATCTGGAAGGAAAGGGGCCATGGGGGACCTCATTGCAATCGACGGACTGGCTGGCTCTTTCAGGTTTCTTGGCTTGATTCAAGGCGGGTTCTCTCTTGATTAAAGTTTCGTCTAATACTTACTCTGTCGTCCTCCATGCTCGAAAGAGAAATGACGCTGAAGTAAATAGCCTCGTCATCTGTAAATTCTGATGCGGTTTAACTTTAATATTGGCATGATTAGTCTTATTTGAAGATGATGAGCTTCTTCAAGCCATAACCCAAGCAAAATGGCATGGAAGAGAATGTCCATACCAGCTAGACATGGACAGAAAAACTTGATTCAAAGTCTCCCAATAGTTTTAGAACCCGAAAGCTGTCGCACTGCCGCATCAAGTAATTTAGTGTCTTTGTACGAGAACTTCATTCCCTGTAAGCTGTTTTCAACCTATCACCCCCATCAACCATGATCATATGACGACGCGTAACAAAATCTCCAGAACATTACCCATGTTGGTTGCTACTATTTCTTAGTCAGGTTGGGTATTAAATCTGTTCCACCCTCTTCCCTATCCAAACATTCAGCACCGATCGACTGGACACCAATCAAGCGCTCTTCTCGGGCAGACCAGTGCAGTCTCCTAAAGAGTCCAATGGTATGTTCAGTGTCTCGACCATCGTACTGCACTCAGCAGAGGGATTATTAGCTGCTATATACATACCAAGGCCAGCCAGGAAATTCACGCGGCGGTAAAGTTCAGGTAACGTAACGTTAGGCTCTTACACGCCATCGTCGACGCTCTGATTCCCCGTCGTGCACATTTCAAGACTGCATCCTACCAACACATATGGAATCATTCCTACCGAATCCTGAACCGAGACCCCTTCAAGTCGGTAGGCACGCCCAGCTACACGTATGACATCAGACGGCTGGCTCGAAAGGGGTACTGAATTGCTGCCAGTTTCATACGCGAGTCTACGCAGAAACCGACAGATGAATTCCGCATTCAATAAGATACAACTAGCGTCTCTAGCGATCATGATAAAGCATGCTGACTTGATGGTTAGGTGGCGATAGCAATCATCATTGCAGGTATAGAAGCGTTGACCAACATCCGTCGCCCTTCTCAGTCAGGTCTTCGTAAACGTAGTTGTAGTCAGGCCAGTGTCGAAAGTGAGAAATCACTTGCTCCCGCCTCCTCTGTCCTCTTCCGTGCAAAGACAAAGTTTGGTCTCGGTCACAATGGAGGCGAGGTTGGGAGGCCGGATTTTATATATCCGCACCACCTCGCCACCAACAGGGCGCTGACAGTCGAGCGGTCGCTCAAAGCGATCAACAGCTCATACGATCATCGATGACTCCCCACCTTTCGCGCACCTGAAGCACCTTTCGAGAGTCCGGTTCAAGCGAACCAAGGGAAGTAGAATCATCTCGATTTCGTTACGTGTGTACTGGCCCCGGAGCAACAGTCAACGAGTGTAACGGGGCACCCGAGCAAAAGCATCCACGACACCGGACCCAACCCAGCGCCGAGCCATCTAAGCCGAAACCTCCGTCTCCTTGACCTCGAGTCTCTGGAACCCGCCCTTGGCCGCGACGTCCTTCTGCAGCTCGACCATCCTCTTCTGGTCGCCGGAGGGATCCTTGCTCTCGGCCTCGAGCTCCCAGCCCAGGAACTGCTGCGTGTAGTTTGGTTCGAAGCTCTGGTCCAAGACACCGAGCCTCTTGCCGTACTTGGTCACCTTCTCCCAGTCCCTGTGCACGTTCTTGAGATCGGGGCTGAAGTAGGCGAAGCTGCGCTCGAAGATCTTCCGGTTCAGGTCCGTGCCCATGATGGGCTTGAAGGCGACGTATTCGGCGTACGCGGCGGCCGGGTCGGCCAGGACGTCATCGGTTGCTTTCTTGACTGCGCGCATGAAGGCGCGCACCTTGTCCGGGTGCGCGGCGAGGAAGTGCTCGTTGCCGATGTAGAGGATGGTGCAGAAGCAGCAGCAGCCCAGCTCGGCGAGCTCGTCGATGCGGAGCATCTGGACGTCGGAGCGGGGACGGTCGTTGGAGGCCAGCCACTCTTCGAGCTCGACCATCTGGACGTTTTCGAGGCCGATGCCGGCGTCGATGTCGCCCTGGATGATGGCTTTGGAGACGTTCATGCCGCAGCGGACGGCGGTGTAATCCGAGGGCGTCATGCCGTAGTGGGAGGTCAGTTCGTCGATTTGGATCTGTTGGGGCAAAGTGTCAGTCGCAAGCCAAGACGGTGTTTTTAAAGTTCATGCAGGAGACATCAATTTACCTTGCCAAACTCGCCAACATAGCCAATACGCTTGCCCTTGAGCGAGCGGAAGTCGGTCGTGATGCCGCTGTCCTTGAGGTACACCATGCCGGTGAATGGCTCATCAAGCAGTGACCCGATAGACTGGACAGGGAATCCACGGGCCTTGGCGGCCAGCGTGTGGATCATTGCCTTGAAGCCAAGGTCGACCTTGCCGGTGCCAATGATCTCGGTGACATCCTGTGTTGAGTATGTCAGTGGGACAGAATCCTGCGTGGTAGGGACGGGGAGGCCTACACTGGGGTCGTTGGGCTCAAGGAGAGCGACTTTGATGCCTTCATCCTTGAAGTATCCCTTGGCCTGGGCCAAGTAAAGGGGGGCGTGGTAGGGTGTAGCGTGCCTTGTTCGCCAGTCAGCCTGTAAAGCAACCATAACATCAGCATATCCTTACCAGTTGGTCAGGAAGGTGATCTTGTCAGTCGACATTGTGACGGATCACGCGGGTAAATGCTGCAATGGTCAATACTTCCATGTCCTATAAAAAAGTATAAGGGGTGTTTTGAAGAAGCATGTCCTTTCGCTGGTATTATCCAGATCAAGTTCACCGGTATTTCTCAGAACAAACGCTGCCTGTCGTTCCTCTCTGTCCCTCCAACTGGAGAGATCGAGGGAGGAGACGAGCAGACGGCGAATGAACACCCGGCATGCGCTCTTTTTTGCAGAAGTTACCTTGATCATGAGATAGCCCCATCACGACAGGCATCATAGCTCCGTTCGGAGAAGCCGTACCGAAGCTTGGTGAAGAAAGGGTTTCTTTTCGAGATGGTGCGAGACAGACTTGGACGAATCAATTGACTACGAGAGATGAGACGAAGAACAAGAAGCATAGAGTCCGCGGCATCCGGTCTTCAAATAGGTGCTCAGAGGAGGGGTAACAGCGGGGCAGACTCAAAATGTTGAATAAGCAGGCAGACTAACTAGTTAACTTAGCGGCCGCTGTGACGAAATAGCTCTCCCCTAAGTTAGGGCCTTGACGATGGGCCTGAGCAGCCGCAGACACAAGACAGGACGAACAACATGGTCGAAACACCAAATCGCTTCTGAAGCGAGAGACGATCGTGGTGCTGTCACTGCCAGTAGGCCCGATTTGGAACAGAATCAGAGGGTAGATCAGGCCGGCAGCTCCAGGACCGCGAGGAGCTCTGTCAACACCACGCCTGATGTGCCTCCCGTGCGGCACCAACTCATGTCTTGCGCGCATGTCTCGCGTGGAGTTGAGAGTCTGAATCGAGCTCAACATCCGCCGGTTCTCGACTTCTCATCTTGGATTTTTCACCTGCCAACGCCAGCGACCATTCCTCCGCGGAACCTCTCATTACGATTCCATGCCAAGTCGCCGACTGTACGGTCGATTGTCAACATGCGGATGCGGAGACTGCGCGGGCCCGATTTGAGATGGCATTCCGTGTAGCGAGAGGTACGGCAACGTTGACTTAACTTAGTGGCCTTGGCGCCAATATCAACTCCTGTCTTGAATCAGTTGTAGCAGCGGCCTGATCGACCAGCCCGTACGATCGCGGAGCGCAAGGTCGTTGATCGTATGCAAGGTACAAGTACAATCGCGACTCATCGGACACCGCAAGGCTGACTTCAAACCGTCGCCGAACGAAGCATTAAACAATTCCATCAGCAGAACCAACAGGCAGGAAGACAAGACAGTGACATGGGTATCGCCTAAGCTCTTTCAGCATTGTGCAACATATCCAACGACGACACTAAACGATCGGGAAAAAGAACGTGGCAAAAATAAAAGGGACACCGGCCGTTGCATGGGGCGGACAGATGACCAACTCCCAAGGTATATAACAAGAACGCATTCGCCATCTTCTCCATCACGCAAACGCTCCACGCACCACGAATCCGGCAGACGACAATCCGGCACTTTGCGTTTCCTCCCCGGGCTTCAAGTTCTTACAAGCAAGCAAATCCAAGCGCGAAGCCAACGATGCCAACGGCACCGCTGATGATCCAGCTGGAGTCGACACCCATGGCGGCAGCCGAGGTACCGCTCTGAGCAAAGGCGGAGCCGGAGGCGGAAGCGCCAGTCTCGGACGCACCGATGCCGGACGAGGCGGTGGCGGTGGAGGTGGAGGTGTTCTTAGCGACGGTGTGGTTGAGGACGTCGATGCTCTGCCACGAGCCGGTCTCGTCGGTGTAGTTGTAGTTCATGCCGGGGTTGTAGTTGATGACCTTGACGCTCTCGACGTACATGTTGAAGGGCGCATCGTCGAAGTCGGTCTCACCGCCGGCCCACTGGACGGTCCAGTAGTTGGAGCTGGCACCGCCGGCCCAGGAGCCGAGAGAGACACGCGAGGGGGTCTGCGGGTAGTTGCTGCCGTTCAGGGCGTCGGAGTACTCGAGAGTGCGGACGGCCTCGCCGTCGATGTACCAGGTCAAGGCCTCGGCGGTCCAGTTGATACCGTAGGTGTGCATGGTATCGCAGGGCGTCTCGAGATCATAGTAGATGGCACGGTCGTACGTCGTCGTGTTACCCTTGCCGAAGTAGTTGGTCTCGACAGAGGTGTTGTTGCCGCCTAACCACTCCTGCAGACACAAAAACCCATCAGAAGTTGCTCAGATCACCTTTTTGACGCTGCCAAGACGGGGCAAATGCTTACCCAGTCAATCTCGTCCAAGTCCTCGGACTCGATGACGATGGAACTGATGATGCCGGTACCGTTGGCGGCACGCATCTTGACCTCGACGTATCCGAAGAAGATGTAGAAGTCGGTGTGGTAGGTGGGAGCGTCGGTCTTGCTGTCGATGGTGAAGACGGCGCCGAGTTCGCTGTCCCAGCCGAGGTTGGTGCCAATGGCGGCCGTCCAGCTCTCGTTCTCACCCTTGGTGAAGTCCCAGGTCTTCTCCCAGTAGTCCATGCCAACATCGGCAGGACATGAGGCTTTGCAACGTCAGCATTGGCCGAGCAGGGATGGTGGAAGCATGGGGATGCAAAGAACAGAGAGAACAGGCATACAATTTGACGTCGGGTTGCAGCTCGTGTACGTCTGGGCGGCAACGAAGGGAGCGGAGAGCAGGGCGAGGCCCGCGGCCGCAGCGAAAGAGCGCATGATTGAGGAGGTGGGATATACGGAAGACAACACGGGGGAAGAGGGTTCTGATGGAGCGAATCGACTACAACACGGAGGCTGGGAAAACCGGAGTTGGCTGGGTGGTGTGGTGTGGTGTGGTGTGGTGTTGATGAACGGAAGCTGTGTTTAGGGGGATGTAGCGAGAGATCCCTTGTCGTTGTTGTGTGGAAGGAGTAGTGATCGGGCAGGGTGTTGGACCTAAAAGTTAAAGGAATGAATCGCAAACAACCCCGGATCAGACGCGAATATGTACTTTCACGACGGGCACAGGACAGGCGGCGGAGAAAAACGAAGCCTTTCCACAGAAGGGCAGCTGGATCGCGGCCATGGAGGCTCAAGTACGTAGGCCCCAAATTGGCCGGCCTGCCAGGAGAGCCGCGAGCCGGCCCTATACGCAGATCTATCAGTCGCATGCAGTCATTTCTGGGTCCAACCGCCCCGTAGTTCGCGGGCGGCAGCGCAGGGCCAGAAAAGGCTTGAGGAGGCTTGAAGGGCTTGAAGCTTGAACAACGGCAGCGGACCAGTGGCGCGTCGAGTACTGCGGACTTACGGGGTCGTCGAAATATCGGAGACACGCACACTCTGATCAGCCTCGCGTCCTTGGTGCCCGGGTGGGGCTTTACGTGGCCGTGCTGTCACCAGGAGGGTGCCGACTGCGAGTCGTGTCGTGGCCGTGCCATGGCCGTGCCATCGCTACCCGGAAGAAGCCTCCCGGATATACGGAGTCGCAGTCATCGAGCAAGGTGGCTGTGGTGGAGGAGGTGGTGGTGGTGGTGGTGTTGGTGTTGGTGTTGATGCATGGCGACGCGGCTCTGGCGCCATCAGGGTGTAACTAACGACCATCTCCCAGGCCCATCCCCCGTTGCGAGGTGCGACGTTGCGACCACCACCACCAGCACCACCACCAGCACCACCACCAGCACCACCAGTGTGACCGCCACCAGCGTGACCCTCGACCTCGACCTGCCCAAACCTCCAACGCCGGCCAAGAGAGCCTTCAAGGCATGTCCTCCCCCCCCCCCCGCGCTTGATCGTCGTGTTGTCTCGTACCTGAAGGGCTCTTCCTCGGCCAGCGGGCGTGGAATGCGGCACTGCCCATGGTTGGCTTTACAGCAGGCGATGATGTGCCGTCGCTCTTCATTTAGCGATGGAGCAGAGCCTTGCTGAATCAGTTGATCCCCCAATTTCGACCGCCGCGGCCCTCATGTTACAATTGCCGCAGCAATCTTCCCGGCAGCGGGCACACACGCTGGAGACTGGAGACGAGCCGGCGCGCGGTGGCGACAGGTCGGGCGTTGTGTTTGTCTCTCTCTATCTCTCTCTCTCTGGACGGCAGAGTCGCGGTCCGGATTGGTGGTCGACCGGCCCAAAGCGCGGCGGTCGGGTCGGTGCCGTCGAGGCCGTCGAGGCCGTCGAGGCCGTCGAGGCCGTTTGGCGTGACCTGCGAGGACGCGACTGCGACTGTCTTTAGGGGAGCCCGTGAGCCGCTGTCAGGTCAGGTCAACAAGTCTCGGGAAAACGGCGTCGGCCCTCCCCACACACACACACACACACACACACACACACGCGCACTCCTTCCCGTCTGTTGTCGGCTCTCACAGCCCCCTCTCGTGCTTCCAGAAAGGAGCAGGACCGCGGCTAGGGCATCGATGGTGGCGTTACCCTCCCTCCACTGCTCTGTGGTTTGGCGAGCTGGCGGCATGGAAACCTCCATATGTCTCACAATCATCAACCACCAGGGAACTCCCACGGACTCGGACTCGGACGCGTCGACAGGCGAGGAGCATCAACAATCCAGCACACCTGCCCAATTGCCAAGTACACAGCAGCCTCGTCTCCTGGGGCGAGCACCATATGAAGTCATTGCCACTGCAGAGGTCGCCAAAAGCACCTGTACACGCGCCCCTCGTGACGGGCGCTCTGTCGTTCGTGAAGATCCCCAAATTGCCCTTTTGCCATATGTGCCATGTGCTTGCTGATGAGGTATCCTCCATCCTCTTCGTTGCCCCGTCTCCATCGTCCCCACCACAATGGCACCACCCAGCAAGCAACTACCCAAAAGCCATCGAGTATTGTCTCTCGGTCTCGCTTTCGTCGCGTCTCGCAAGGCATGCCCCATTTGCATCTCCGTCGCAGGCTCGAGCGAGCACCTCTGATGGGCTTCCAGCCGATGGCGCAGCACCCGTTCCCAGAGAAGACTCCAAACCAGTCCACCGCCACCCCCAAAACACTCTCGTAGCGCCGCGCTGCATGCGAAACCCGGGGGCCGGACTTAGGGGTCTGCCCTGCCAACCGCGGCCCGGGAAGAGCGCTTGTCGGGATGGTGGGATTGATTGAGATGGCGGCGCTCGCTGTGCCTGAGCTTCTTCATCAGACGGTCACGGCCTTTTGTCCGTGATTGTTGCGCACGGAGGGACTGTGATGATGAGGTGCCAGTGGGTGGTGGGGGGGGGCGGTGTTGCTGCTTCCCTCCGTTCTCCGCTGTGGGTTTTCTTTTTGCTCGCCAAGCTGGTCGGGCTCGCTAGTAGACGGAGGGGTTTGCCGAGATGGGCGGCTTGAGGTTGATTGGTGTCTGTGAAGCTGCGACTGCTGTGTGCGACAGGTTGCTTGCAGAGGGGAAGCAGTGCCGACGGGGTACCTGAGACTGTTTCTTTGATTTCCGGTCTGGATCCCTGACATGCATGCTCTCATACGTACCCGTGGGGAAGTCATCGATGTCTTGCCAACCTGCGACCGTTTCGGACATGGGGGTGTGAGATCCAGGGACGTTGGTCCGAGTTTCGACTGGTGCAAAGTCGCAAGAAGGAAGATATATATATACTCTCGTCGACATGTCGTCCCTTTATATACAGCGGAAAGTAGATGTGCCTGACGTACCGTCTTCCCCTCCTTCTCCCCACGCTCCTCGCCCCGGTCTCTTTCTCCCCGAATATGTTGCTGAAATGCCGCATCCTGCTGATGCCTTCTTACATCTACCACACCTACCCTTAATCATCCCTGATGATTCCATAGCCGACGATCCAATCCTGCTTGCACGGCTCCACGCTCTGCAGCAGGTTGTCCACTCTGTCCGTCATCCACCCGGACGTACTCGAGATGCCATTGTCGGATTCCTTGGCCGTCCCCAGCCGCACCACCTTGGAAGTGTGGCACAGGCCCGGCATGTGAGCATACTGCACGCAGTCCGCCTGCGACTTGCACAGCTGCCGGCAGTCTTCAAGCGTGCCTTCGTTCAGCATGAGCTGGAAGTCGCCCGACATGTTGTCCCACTCTGCTTTCTCGCCTTGGATCTGCGGCTGGATGAAATGTGCGAAGACGTCGCGGTGGAGGATCTGGGCCCGAGGCGTCTGAGGCGCATGCTGTCAGCCACCCGGACCAAAGACATCAACACAGCATTCACGGGAGAGACACTAACCTGTTCCATCCAGCCTTGCTCAAACTCCCACAGCTTGACCACCCACTCCGCGGGCACGTGATGGTAAGTCACGACCGGATAGCACAGATGGTTCTCCGTATAATCGAGCGTATACGGGGTCTCGCCCTGGAGAATCGGCCAAGCGCCTGTCAAGCCGATTGACACCGTCTTCAGCGCCTTCGCCAAGATCAAGTCCCCCGCCCACTCAGTCATCGTCATCTCGTCAAAATACCCGACATCGCCCTCGCGCTTCTCCACCACCAGCTGCAGCGCCTCGATCGAGATGATGAAGCCGGTCCCGCCGTGCGCAAACTGCTGGCCCCCGACCCAGTTCTGGCCGCCGATATAATGCGGCTTGCTCGGATCCATGAGACGCAGCCACTGCAACAGGTTCGACCACACGAGGTGCGTGTCTGCCTCGACGAAGACAAACCACTTCGCCTCGGGCCGCGCATGCAGCGCCTTCTCCATCATCGGCAGAAACTTCCACTTGTCCAGATTCCACGCGCGCTCGTAGTTGCCCGCGATCAGCTCCTCGACATCCCTGCCCTGCGCCTTGTACCGCTGCAACTCGCGGTAAAACTTGAAGTCCGGATGGGTCCACTTGATCGTGTCGTCGACGTCGGACAGCACATCCTCGACCTGGTAGCCGTTCAGCTCCTCCTCGAGGTCGGAGAAGATGGCAAAGTGCGGTGTGCAGCGGAACGTCGTGTTGAAGTGGACCGGGAGCTTCTTGCGCAGCTCCGTCGCGCCCGTCTTCATGACGACGAGCACGTCATCGGCACCGTCGATGTCGCGACATGGCAGCGGGCTGCTGTCGGGTCGATGCAGCGCATTGGAAGATGTGGTTTCGGTCGAGATGGCTAGGGCGGCGGCGGCGGTGGTGGCAGTGGCAGTGGTGGTGGTGGTTTGGTGTGCGGCAGCAGGGTTCGAAGGCGGTTTGGGCAATTGGTCCGATGCGCCCTCGAGCGGCAGGCTGTCTTGGGAACCGTCTAGCACGGCCTGCAGCGCAAACCCCAAGTTTTGCCAGACGACAAAACAGAGCAGCAGCGAGACGGCGGCAGCGAGGAAGAGTGGCGAGCGGAGCCGGGCAGACGACAGGAGCATCCTTCAGGGCGACGACGAGCAGCAGACGGCGTGCGAACGGGGCATGGGGGGTTGCAGAGTCGGTCGATATGTATGGCGGCCGAAGGCGGAAGAGCTGGAAGAGACTCCAAACTAGACAGCCTTGGACGGAATCACAAGCTTAGGAGCAGGGTAGGTTCGAGTAGTTATGCAGCGGTGAGCATGGCCGGATGGGTATAGGTACAGTAGTTAGCAAGGCAGAGTATGTAATAATTAATGTAGGGCCCTCTGGCAGCTGGGCCTCGGGCAGGCAGACAGGGGAGCAGCGCTCTGTGGCTCCGACGGACTCTCATCATTCTCTGTGCTGGACGTGCTGGACGTGCTGGACGTGCTACTCGTACGTGTACCTTTGGGCAAGTGGGGGCTTGGACGTTAATGATTTCTTGTTGCGGGCGCGTGCATGCGGCCATGGAGCAGCAAAGCATTGATGAACCCGGCTGTACGGAGAGGAGAAGGGCCTCGCGCGCCTGAAGACACCAAGACACGAAGATACGTCGAGGAGATTTGTCGCCATCAGCGACACCCACTGGCGGCAGTGGTGGGTGAATTGGTGACGTGAGTGGTGGTGCTTCAGATGGTTTGCCTTTGGCAAAATGCCTGGGATGCTGCCACCACCACCACTCCACTGTCCGTTATCCGCTGCCCGCTGCCCGCTGCCCGCTGCCCGCTTGTGCCGCTCATCTCAGCCATGTGAGATCGCCCAGGCTGAAACAGCCGCCCGCGCCGTTTCGATTCGATGCGATGCGCGTTGGACCGAAGAATCAACGAATCCCAGCTCCTCGGTCCGGATGTCCATCCATTGTGTGTGTGTATGTGTGTGTATGTGTGTGTATGTGTGTGTATGTGTTGTGTATGTGTGCGTGCATGCTGTGCATTGCGTGTGTGCGTGCTTGTTGCTGTGCTTGTGCGTGTGCGTGTGCGCTGCGAACGTGAAGAAAAGCCAGGCAGCACAGAGAGCACGACTAAGTTAGCACGAAAGCCGTCTAAGTTATTAGCTGCGTCTCCGCCCTGCGATATCAGTACCGACCGTCCGGAGTCCCCAACCAGCGCCGCCTTCCCTCCACGGCTACCCTGCCCAGCCGCTCGCTGCTATCGCCCAACGCTGTCCTCCGCACGCCCGTCTTGGACGTCGTCAACCGCCACGATGGACGGGGTAGGGGGGCCTCAACTCACACCGTCAAATCCCATGCTTCCTTCGTCCCTCTTGGGCACTTCCCCACTGCATCAGTCCCAAAGCAGCGTCTGGCGGACGCGATCACGACAGTCTCCATCTCGACAGAAACGCGGCCCGTGACTGGTCCGCCTCTGCCTACTACTATTGTAACGGTAGCCGTCGGACTGTGCAACGGCTCTCCGCCCAAGCTCGAGCTCGAGCTTCGACCTCTCCAACGGCTTCATCTTAATTTCAACGTACGCGACAGCGGTAGTAGGCCTATAGCACGCAATAGTATCGGCGCCGGCGCCCCGCGGCGGGGGCCTTGCAATGTCAAAGTAGAGTCGGACGTGCATGAAGCCGAGCTTCAACGAGTGTGTTGTTGTTACCATGAGGCGCGTCGCTCATGTCCACGGCTGTCCGTAGCCTGCTCTCTGATCTTCTTTCTTGTCCCACGTTGCTGTCTATTATATAGCCGTGGATGGCCGGAGGACTGCGGGAACTCGCATTTGTCCATGCTCTCGTCCTCTCGCACTGCTTGAGGTGCCTTGTCTTCTTCAACCGGCGGCGGGTGCAGCATCACCTCGACCACACAGTGTGACTGAGAACCGGCTCTCGGTAATCGTGCAGCAGTTTGCCGCGTGCAATCATCTCATACGAGGCACTGACATATACTTGACCACTGATGGCCAATAGGAATAAAACGAGGCATTGATTTCTTGTGGAGAGCGCTTGATCAATCGAGCTTAGCTGCCGTCCTCGAGTGTTGAACATATGCTTCGTTGTGTACCTACATATCTGATCTTGGCCATCTCGCAGAATGTCGCGAAAGGTGACACCCGTCGGGCTCTGTCAGACAGCCTGTGACAGCCTGACGATCCGGAAATTCCATGTCTCGAAGATCTGTCCTTTCGAGTCGTCAGTTCATGAGAGCAAAGTGGGTCGATGACCCAAGCAGCAGCTGCACGATGATTTCTTGAGTACTTTGCAAGGACCTCGGAGCAGCGTCGAATGAACTTCAGCCCCGAGGCAACACGTTATCACGGTGTCAAGCGGGCAGAGCATGCCAGCTCGTCGTAGACAGACAAACACAATCTATGCAGCTATTTTAGCACTCACAACCCAGCCCACCCAGAACACCTCCTGCCGAAAGATGAAGAAAGCACCTGATCTATCGACAGCAGCATGCCCACGGTAACTTCTCAGGAAAGTCAAAACGAGCATTAACGCAGCAACATCAACACACGAAGAGCACAACACGTCAGGTCCGAGTGCAACGACGAAAAAAATTGCCAGGCAGTAAAGTACATAGGATGCAAGGAAGCCGGGATATCAAAGTACCAATTTCCCGCTTGTTGTGCTTTCGTGACGAGAACAATCCCAGCAAAGAAATTGCTCTATCATCTCCATCATTCCATTCTCAACATCTGCTCGTCCCCTCCCCAGTGTCTGATCGAGAGATCCGTGGATCTCACATCTATTTGAAGGCCTTGCCGAACATGAGGAGCTGGACCTGGTCGTAGATGGACAGGACACCAGCACCGGCAACACCACGGAGGATGTTGGCACCGGCACCCTTGAAGAGGGAGGAGACACCCTCGGCGGCGATGATCTGGCGGGCGGCATCCATGGAGGACTTGTACTTGACGGCCTGTTGAAAACCGGTTAGATTGGAAACTTTCAGCTGTAAGGATAGCGATTGATACATACCTCACCGGAGGTCATCATCATACGACGACGGATGGTGTCAAGAGGGTAGGAAGCGATACCGGCACCAGTGGTGACAGTCCAGCCGAGCAGGAAGGAGGCAAGGAAGTTACCCTCGAGAGGACCGACAAGGACAACGGGCTTGATGGAGTCGTACATGCCGAAGTAAAGACCACGGTAGACGATGATACCAGCAACGGAGGGCATGAAACCACGGTAGAGACCGGCAATACCGTCAGAAGCGAGGGTCTTCTTGTAGACGTCGACGAGACCGTTGAACTGGCGGTCACCAGTGCCCTTGGCGGACTTGGCGTCGTTGGCAAGACGGGTACGGGCGTAGTCGAGAGAGTAGACGAAGAGGAGGGAAGTGGCACCAGCGGCCTAGAACACTGTCAGAGAAGGCAAACGTGGACGCGCTCGAGGAGACTTACACCACCGGAGGCGAGGTTACCGGCCATCCACTTCCAGTAGCCATCACGCTCCTTCTTGAAGGCGAACATGGACTTGTAGGTGTCACGGAAAGCGAAGTTCAGGGCCTGGGTAGGGAAGTAACGGATGACGTTGGCGGTGTTACCTCTCCAGAGAGAGACGACACCCTCGGCGGCGGTGGTACGGCGGAAGCAGTCGGCGATACCGGCGTACTTGCGGTCGAGACGGCCGGCCTTAAGCATCTCATCCTGTGGAAAGCATTAGCATCGAGTCGGTCGGAACAGATACGCAAAGAAAACCAGGGCGTCGAGACCACCGCAATGCCATTGTTCAAGCGTTGCGGGAGACCGTCCGATTGGAGAGACCATCGTACCTGGTTCTGGATGAGGAGCTTGACACGCTCGATGGGAGCGGCAGCGGTCTTCGAGACGGCGGCGGAGACACCGCCCACTGTGGAAATCGTCAGTACCGAGATTTGATCGTCGTTTCATCGCGAGTATCGATTGCTGCCGACCGACGGCAATGGCACGGGAACGGTCGGCTGATGGGATGATGGATGAGACGTACTCATGAAGTCGACCACGAAGCCCTAAACTAGGATGTTAGCTATCTATGCGACACGAGCTGACCGCAAGACCTCAGCCAATCCGTCCCGCCAGCTGCCGGCACCGACTCGACAAGTGCTCGGAAGCATCGCATTGAGGTGTCAGTCGCTCGCTGAGACGGTATCGGATTGAGCGAGATGGTCTGCGATGGGGAGGGCGTTATCTTACGGGCATGCCCATGAAGGACTGTTGAGCTGTTAGCTTTGTGCGCGGCACTCGGTGAGCGAATGGAGACTGACCTTCTTGCTCTGAACAACTTCACCTTCGACCATTTTGCCGGTTGACTGCGGAAAATCAACGGGAAGGGATGAGGGGAGAGATGGATTGATGGAGGACACCGGGTGCCAGAGGATGAAGGTTTTTGTAGGGAGAGGGAACGCCGGTTGTGCGCACGGGCCCTTTCAAATTCTAGTGGCTAGCGCCGCTGCCTTTGTACCGGAGAGGGCGACCGCTCGCGGGCAGAGTCGGGTTCCAGCCCACACCGATAATGTACAGTACGGAGTATCTACCTGCGACTTCATCATCCTACATACTATTGCCACGACCTACCTCGAGCCTCAACACAGCTTTACTCGCCATGATGGGCGATGGATGATGCATGCTGAGTGCGGCTCTGCTCTCTGCGGTCCCGCTCTGCCACCAAGACCACTCTCTCATCAATCACGCCCTCAGCTCGCAGCTTGCCCATGCACATGCCAGTCTGAACAGCAGCAGCACCTCGAGCCGCCAGACACAACCACCGTCCCCGCCGGATCTGGCCCTCATCTGCCCCAGATCTGGTCCTGACAGATCTTGCGGGACGTCCCCAGTTTCTCCATCTCGTATCACGCCATGTCCTACACCTCGAGCACTGTGGTGTTCAGCAGACTTCTGCATCGCAGCAGCATGGCCAGCTTCCTATCCAGGCCCGGCCTAACCCGAGCCCCGGCCGGATCCCTGGAAGCGGCAGCGGCACGCGGATCAGCCCCATCGCCTACGTTTATTACGGGTCTCATGCTCCAGCTCACCAACTAGAACTTGCTTATGAGAGGCAGTCGGTCTGCTGTATTTCAGCTTTGCTATCCGTCTCTTTGGCTGCTGTGTCTTGTCCTATCTTCCGCAATCACGTCCTACTTCACTGTGAGAGGCTGTCTGCTCCAGACGACGCATCTTCCCTGCAGCTCGGATATCTCATCGCCTCAAGGATCCCGAGGCGATCAAGAGCGCTCTCACACCTCACTCTACACCATTGCCAGTCCTAACAAGCCAGAAACTGTCTTTCCATCTGCTGGATTAATGCACGCCCAGCCGACGAAGCTACCCTCAACTTGCAAAGCCTCGCGTGCGGAATCTTCGCTTGAACGGCGCATCGGCGGCCTTGTCTCGACGCGTTTCATGCTTGCCCACCAATCCATGTCTGACTGGATAAGATACTGGCGCGAAGTCCGCTCGGCGTCAATTTCAGGGGTAAAACGCGTATTATTCTGGTTCTCTTACAGGTACATGTCTGCATTTCCGCCTCGAACCTCAGATTCCATGGTTCGTCCAGGCAAGTCTTTCAGGGCCAGGGTCTAAACGGATCTGGAATTCTAGCACGTGACCATTTCCATTCTCCGTCTGTCACCCTAGCTTAATCGCAACCTGAAAATGGTCGCAACCGGTGCGAGATTTGCAGGTCCAGGCCTTCCCGAACTGCTCGCGCCCAATTCTTCTGAACGAGGGCAAAGTTTGGTATTTGTCTCTCCTGTCAAGAGAGTCCTCATCACATCATTGCCTAAGTCTGTCATCTCCACGGCCATGCCATTGCTCTGCAATAACGAGGCTTAAGATGCAGAAACAAGGCCGGGAAACAAAGAGCCGTTTGTGTCCTTGCCCACACAAAGAATGATACCACGCTTTCTTTCATCAGCCGATCTCTCCCGTCAAAAAGAACATCAAGCTCCGATCTCCATCCATTTGAGAGACAAGTTCAGCATCTGACGGACACCATGATTCTCATGTCCAAACAAAGGAGCTTTGCCTTCAAACAATGCCATTCTGCTCTTAAGCCAGTCAAGGGCTCACGAGCTCCACACATAACAAAGAATCTGACCGATATAGTTTTTGTTTGATCACCAGAGCATTGCATTGTCTCTATTGTTTTCTAAGCCATGACCGTAGCAACAACATCTTCTAGCCTTCAAAAAGCTGCGCGTTGCCGTTACTGCCATTTTTCCAAGTCCTGTTCAAACAAATCCCATCACACCACACGGACGAGAAAGAATGTCTGCGATTCACCCTGCCCTGGAGGCAGCATCCCCCAGTCCATCTCCTTCTCCCACATCATCATCGAGCAGCACTTCCTCCCCCTTCCCCCTCCTCACTGCTCCACTACGCACCCACCTCCGCCCCAAGCTCCAAAACATCGTCAGCACCGTCAACCTGTCCTGCCTGCTCGACCTCTCCAACATCGCCGCCCACGCCCGCAACGCCGAGTACAACAAGAAACGTTTCGCCGCCCTCGTCATGCGCATCCGCGAACCCCGCACCACAGCCCTCATCTTCGCATCCGGCAAAATGGTAGTCACGGGCGCAAAGTCGATGGAGGACTCGCGCCTTGCGTGCCGCAAGTTCGCGCGCGTGCTCCAGAAGCTGGGCTACAACGCGCAGTTCAAGGACTACAAGGTGCAGAATGTTGTTGCGAGCGTGGACATGGGGTTCATGATCAGGATGGAGGGCTTGCTGAATAGCAGGCACCGTGACCACGTGAGATGGGAGCCGGAACTTTTCCCGGGCATGACGTATAGGGTAAGACAGCCGAGGGTGGTTCTGCTAATCTTTGTGAGCGGCAAGGTCGTGTTGACGGGCGCGAAGTGCAAGGAGGATATCGACAAAGCGTTTGACTTCATTTATCCGGTTCTGCAAGGTATGTTGTTTTCTGGGAGTGTCACAGTGAGGACAATTCGCTAACATAATTCACAGAGTACCGCCGGTAATGACCGAGAAAGGATCCAAGCATTGTGCAACTTTTGTGGAATAAGCTCTGCGCGTAGCGGGTATCATTGCGAAGGATATAAAAAGCTCCAGGTGGGTAATTCTTCAATCAGTTTGAGTAGCATTCTCAGCCCAATTTCGGCAGAGGACCAATCCTACCAGCGCCGAGAACGCACCAGAAAGCTTCTTCCCTCTTGACCTTGACAGACCCTCCCTTGACCTGTGCCTTGTCCCGCTCCCGGTCATCATCAGCTGGCGGTTCGGTCTCGTACTCGATCCGCACGAAGATGGGTATCTCGACCACATCTTCATCCTCGCCGAGACCGCCTTCAAGCTCGGAACTCTCGGCTCTGTCGGGCACGACTTCCAGTATGACGCTCGTCCAGTTCCGGCCCCGCTCCCAAACCTTGCCCGCTTCAGCTTGCAGCGCGGGATTGGAGGCTCCGAGATCGGTTGACGAGGGCGGTTGAGCTCGCTTCTGGGTTTGGGCAGCGTTTCCTTCCAATGCATCTTCCCATTGATCGGCGTTGGCGCCCACTTCAAATTCCGGACAGAGAACCGTAACCTTGGTGGCGATCCTTCCTGGCGTGAATGCTGGCGTGGCGAGGGTCACTTTGATCGGATCGAAGAGCGGGTTTCGGATCGTAAGAAGGTAGGGGATAGCCATCAGAGGCTGGAGCTTGTCGTAATTGAAGGGCGACTGCACGCTCGTTCCAGATGAGCCGGGAGCCGGTGCTGGGGCAAGGGCTCGCAAGGTGATGCTGGGTATGTTGCTGGCAGCAAGGAGCTTGATCTTGTAGCGTAAACTGTGGGCTTTATTCTCAGGCCTGGCCACGTAGTGCCGACAGGTCCTACATCTTCTGGCGCGCTTGGTGCGGAGAAGAGTTTGAACGGGGCGTATATCAGATAAGAATCGAATATTGTGATCGGGCTGGTTCTGTCGTTGCTCGGCGTTCAATGTGTCGTCCCAAGTTGCCCTTTGCATTCGCTGGATGATGGTCTCCTCGGTAGACGGGTCGTATACCTGAATGCCTTCTTCCGTGCCGTAGGCTTCCCGCATTGTCTTGGGCTTGTCTTTCTTGGATTTCTTGCCGCTGGGATTGCCATATATGCTCATGATGCGGGAAAGAGAGCTTTGACCGTAAAGATTGAAGTCGTTGTAGCCACGACCACCGTCTGGCGCGTCGGCCATAAACTGTGATTTGTAGAAGGCGTTGAGATTCGAGAATAACTCGTCGTGATCAGGCAATGATGCGTTCGTCCGAGTGGCTCGCTGAGGCTGATCGTCGTCCGATACCACTACTCTGACATCGTTGTCTTCGGCCTCTTTTCGCTTGTCTCGTTGCTTCTCCTTCTCCTTCAACGTGGGAACGATCTTGCCGCCGTTCTCTATACGAGCCAGCTGGTCCGTGATGTTCTTCGCATCTCTGAACTCGATGCCAATGTCTAACGATGTCCACTGGCAGTATGGGCATGCTTGGTAGAAGGGCCCGGCTGGCTTGGGCGGCTTCGTCGGGTCGTCGTCAGGTTTCAAATGCTGCTTCTGCTCGTCATTCAGCGATTGGATGTTCAATGGCGCAGTGCAGATAGGGCAATTGAAGCAGCTGCGCTGGCATCTGGAGAAGGAGGATCAGCTGAGAACCTGGAATGCTGACAAAAGGCGGACTACCTGTTGCCCTCTGTCTTGACCGAGCTGCTGGGCACCTCGAAGAGACACGTCGGGCAGTACCATGCGATGACTTCTTCCACGACACATCGCGGACAGCGTATCTGGTGACAGTCCTGACAGTACAACAGGTGGTCGATCGGGTAGAGAGAGTAGTTGGCGCGCGGTGAGCGCGGGTCGAATGTTCGTTCCTCGTCTTCGTCTCGCTCGTGGTTCGAGTACTGAGAGGTTCGTTTCGAGTGCAGCACGCTGGAACTCGAGCTGGATGCGTCCACACAGGGGCAGGAGTAGTAGGTATATGGGAAGTTCTGTGCCATGGTAGGCGAGACTATGGCGGGAAAGGAATCTCTCAGTGGATGCACGGTTATCGGTGTCAGTGTCAGACCCTGGCAGACGCGGATCTGGGGTCGACGCGGCGCGTTGCTTGGCTTCCCCGAGTACCGGTACTGTAAGTTAACTAGTTACTGTAAACGTCATGAATCGCCAAAGCAATTCACCAGCAATTCACCAGCAACCTCCCAGTGCTCTGCCGCTATATAAGTTGCGCCAGGGAGTATCAATCGTTTGCGAATTGACGCCGTGTGATGCGGTCGCTACAATCGCTGCGCTTCTTTGCGGCTGCGGCCCGCCCAGGCACGACCCGCCTTGTCCCTCGTCGCAGCTATGCCGTACAAGCTCCCGGAGCTCCAACGTTCGACGTATTCAACCGACGCACAAAATGGCTGCAGAAAGAGCGAGCGGCCGCGAACGTGGAGCAGAGCAGGAAGGTAGACTATCTCAGAGATGAGACGGCGTTCAGACTGTGCGAGCGACTACTGGTACTGCCTCTCCAGGGTCAGCAGGCTTCGAGAACTGACAAAGCCCCCAGGACATCAACCGCCGCTTCGAGCGGGTGCTTGATCTCGGCGCAAATGCGTGCAATATCGGGCGCATCCTGACACGGCCAGATCCCGATGTTGACTCGACGCAACCGATACACGAACCTATAGCCACCCGAATCGGCGAGCTCACGGCTGCCGAGTCGTCTCAAACACTGCTGTACCGTGATGCAGACCTTCCCTTCAACAACGAACTGAAGATAATCCGCCAAGTCCTCGACGATGAGGAGACCGTTCCGTACGCTCCCAACACGTTCGACGCCGTTCTAAGCAGTCTGTCCCTTCACTGGATTAACGACCTGCCCAGCGTTCTCAGCCAGATAAACAACATACTGAAGCCAGATGCTCCCTTTCTGGGCGTCATGCTCGGCGGCGATAGCCTCTTCGAGCTTCGTACGAGCTTGCAACTGGCAGAACAGGATCGCCGCGGTGGTGTTAGCACGCATACCTCGCCCCTTGCCGATGTGCGCGATATTGGCGGACTGCTGCAGAAGGCTGGCTTCAAGCTCCTCACCGTAGATGTTGACGACATTGTGGTTGATTATCCCTCCTGTTTTGCGCTGATGGAGGACCTGCAAGCCATGGGCGAATCGAACGCTGTCTTAGGGCGAGAGCAAGGGCCTATCAAGAGAGACGTCCTTCTGGCGGCCGAAGGAATCTACAGGGCACTACATGGCAATGAAGATGCCGAGAAGACTCTGCCTGCAACTTTCCGATTGATTTACATGATTGGATGGAAAGAAGGTCCCAACCAATCCGCTCCTCTGCCAAGGGGTAGCGGCATGGTCAGCATCAAGGATATGTTGGAGGGTACCAAAGACCCTCAGGGAGACGGCGGAAGTGGTAGAAGCTAGATGAATGAACGACACACATTTTTCATGACCAGACTTAGACAAGCCGTAAAATGAGCGGAGAATGTCAAGTGTACCAACCGATAGTTTCAAGCATCTCTAGACAGGGGAGGAAGTTTGTCGAGGAAGTTTGTCGCAGAGGCGTCGTCTCGATGGATGATGGTTGTGTATTCCGCTCCGTAGATTCTTTAAATCCATTTCCAGCCTTGTGGATGGCCCGAGCAATCCCAGCGCACGATCCTCGAGAACGCACGTCATCGCCACATTATTGTCCAGCACTCAACACCACACCAACAACAACGACCTACGAAGTACAGCTACTTACGAGACCACCGGAAGATCAGTTCATAGCTCTGTAAACGGATATCATCATGGCCGACAGCATATCGGTGACCGTTCACACGCTCCAGGCTCTCCTCAGCACCTACACCCTCTATTTCTCCTACATCTCCATCACGAATCTCCAAAAGTACGAGACGAAGACCGAGGAAGCAGCCAAGTACTCGAACATTGCAAAGGACCAATTACACAAGACGAGAACGACCCAAGGCAATGCGCTCATCGCGGTGCGTCAAGTCTCGAGCACCGCGCTGCTTGAAACCCACCACCCCTCATTCAACGCAGCATTCATTGCGCGATCAAGGCTGACTTCCCGTCCACCAGATACTCATGTCTCTCGCCACATCCATTGCCCTCGCTTTCAAGCAATCCTCTTGGTCACCCTACCTCGTAGTCGGCATCAATGTTGGCAACGCCTTGAACCTGCTACAGACGCGCGCCCACGTCAGTAATTTCTGGAAGGGCAAGGCTAAGGTTCCGTTCGTAGAAGGGTACAACGAGGCTATCAGTGGGACAGAGCGCATCATCGCTTTGTTGGGCAATATGTCGGGATCTTGGGCTCTGAGCTCCGTGCTCGCTTTGTGGAAGTTCTTTGTGTAAGGACGTCACGAGCTCGGGGCAATTTAGTCGCTTGCAGACGCACTCCGACCTCTTTTCCATCTGTAGTATGGATTAAATTCATCCTCTTCCCCATATAGAGGGTAGACTTACTTCTGCTTCCTAATAGTCGCTGTATAAACCACTTCAATCACCTAGGAGGTCGATCCAAGACTTGCTTCGGCCAAGCAGACCGGCATCGACTGAACTGACCGGGCGTCGAGTTCGATTCAGTGGTTTGAAATTTTTTCCGGGTCATAAGTATCATGTCAAACACCATGGACAGTCAATAGACATAAGACTACACTGTTACGCCAATAGTCTCATCAAAAGCCTGATAGACCTTACTAATATGACGACAGATCAGAACTTCAATCTGCAAGGAAACTCTAGCACTTCCAAAGGAACTTTCTAATATTAATGCCAGAGCCTGCGGTATGAGATCCTACGTCAGACTGGAAAGCATGGGGTCGTCAAAAGTCTCGTGGGAACTCCTCCAGAAGTCCTCTTCGGTGGCATCGCGAAACGCATTTCTCACCTCCATCTTCTCCATTATGCTGTCTCAAGTTGTCTTCATTGAGCTCTATGACAATTTGTACCTCTCATCCTCGGTAATTTCAAGGAATTTGAATCTGGCAATTCATTGCTTGGTGGCGCCTTGAGTGCAGTTGCTTGCGGAAAGTCGTATGCGACTTTTTCCGTTGTTTCTTTCTATCTTCTTTGTTAGCCCAACGTCCAGTCTAACCCCATGCAATCAATCACCGTGTCCGCTCTTGTTTGAGCTTTGTCTCTTTCTTAGAGGCCGGTCGTCCTCAAAAGCCTTGCGCTCCTAGTCAAATCTCAATTTACCATTATTCCTTCCGAATGCTCGCCACCCGCGTCTGGATCCATTGCAAAAGTACTCCAAATAATTGTCTCACCGGATCTTTACCAGCCCCAGGACTTAACCATCGCTGACTGTTCCTCGCCTATCCCGAGGTCGCTACAATTGTAGCATTGTTCCAGTAGTGGCATATGCTGTTTGAACCTTCTTCGTCTCTTCAGACTATACCCAGAGGATAACAGACAAATATTCGACCAAGCAGCAGTTATGCCACGCGCTGTATCTAATTTCACGAATTTCCGGAATGCCCACAAAGACTGGGTCGAAAGGGCGACACCAGGATGGGCTGCCGGTTCGCGTTACCAAACTATCAGGTATTACTGGAGCACATTGAACGCCAACCAAAAGAACGCATACACGGGCGCACAAAACACATGGCCCACGCAGTTTCCGGGTACTATACCCGCTGTGCCGCCACCAGTAAAGGGGAAGGCCGACGTGGACCAATTCTTCCAGAACCTCGAGAACTTCGACGTCGCGCGTGGGTCATACACAAGGGTCAAAGAAAACGCTAGAGCACGACATCAGCGTTTTCTCGATTCGCTCAAGGAACGATATCCGGACGACCCCTTTCCGAGTCTCATCAACCTCGCGTATAAGATCAACAGAGACGATCCTGATGATGACGGACAGAACTATCCGGATGATGATTATTGGCGGGACCCGGATGACTCAACAGCAGTCGCATCAAGAGAATTTCAACCCCATGAAATACCAAATGTTCCAGAGTTTCAAGGAAAGTGGAAATTTTGGGGCGAAATTGGTAGCGGGAGTTTTGGAAGAGTCACTCTCTGGAAGAAAAAATCGGATCAAACACCGATTGAAACACCGCAGGTAGGTGTATTCAGCATTGCCAACATCGTGTCCAACTGTAGACTAATCTAATCCGTAGGGGCCCCAGCATCTTGCAATAAAATGGCAGCTGAACCATACTGCAGACGTCAGACGCCCGATTCAACAAGGACGACACACAGACGCTGGATACGAAATAATAACTTTGCGTAATCATTTTGGACCTCAGCATTGGCGCGAAAGGTTACTGCTAGAGACTGCGTTCACTCAGCGGATGAGCGTTGTCCATGAGCATGAGGATCGACAGTATACAGTGAAGCTCTACGGTTACGACAACAGAGTGGAGCTTCTCGGCACCCCTTGGAATCCTTCGGTCCACCAATGTATCACTAACCGACTGTATCAGGAATACTACAATTACGGGAACTTGCACGATCTCATCGCCAGAATGGGTGAAGAGGGATACACCCGTCGCAATCCTACCCCCACGCCTTTTTTGTACCACTGTTTCCTCAGCTTGATCCATGCGGTCCTGATGATGGAAAAAGGCTCACCGGGAAAGAAGAACAAGCTCCCAGGCTGGGTACCGTTGATTCACGGCGACCTAAAGGCTGACAACGTATTTCTTGGCGATGCTAAAGAGAACGGAATCGGCGTCTGGATATACCCGACCATCCACGTGGCTGACTGGGGTTGCAGTCACGAAGTCCGTGATGTTACAGGACCTGAAAATGCCCCAGACGGTGGCTTTAGACGACACCTACCGTGGGAATGGGTGGACCCTATAACTCTGAACGAGTCCATTAGGAAATATAAATACTCATGGTTGACCCAACTTCCCTTCAAGGGCAACCTAAGAGTGTACGACGACACCGAAGTGGCAAAAGTTGACGGAAAAGCGAACGTCTATGGTATCGCGTGCATCATGTTTTCTCTAATCGAATCGAGCGATGAGCGAATGCCCAAGGTCGGAGATAAGAAAACATATGTTCAAGACGAGTATGGTCTCATCGATCCAGTCGAGACGGGAAAAGCATGGAACGAAAGATTCTTCAGTTATACGGCATCGGTAGCGGCGTATGAACAAGACGATATGCTTCAGACCATTGTTGATCTCCTACGCCTCTGCCTACACCCGAACCCGCGCGTGCGACCGACACCGGCAGTTCTCCTCGACCAGCTGGAATCCAGCGTTGGAAAGCAACAGATATTGATGGGCAAACATGCAAGCAGTAATTGGAGGGTGGCCCCTAGGACTCCCCCACACAACCACTGGGAGCACTGGTACTGGCGTCCCGGTGGAGACGATGTTCAGGTTCAGCACTGGAAGGACGTATCAGTGCCATGGGGCCCCCTCGTCAGAGAGCGTGGTAGTGAGGATAGTGATGAGGATGGTGATGAGGATGGTGATGGGTATGCTTATCAGGGTGGTGATGAGGATGGTGATGGGTATGCTTATCAGGATGGTGATGAGGATGGTGGCGAGGATGGTGATGAGGATGGTGGCGAGGATGGTGATGGGTATGCTTATGAGGTATTTGATGACAATGGTGATTGGGATGATAATCCAGCATCTTAGTGGTGGTGCATAGTAGTAGTTTAGTACTCCAAACGCTGCCGCTATCCCAGATGTAATCCTAGGTGTGGAATTATACTTCTAAGTTCTACAAATACTGAGTTCCTGTCATATCTTTCGAGTTTGCTTCCTCAATGATTGTCGTTTCCTGTTCTAAATGCCTAATGGAGCGGACCTCAGGATCGATTGGAGCCCATCTTCCTTCGCCATTGGGGGTTGGAGGACTGCTCCGTCTGCTGTCGACAGAGCATGGTCGAATGGGAATTAATCGCTGCCATAATGTCTTTCTGCTCCACCTCGAGCTTCCAGTCCTCCGAAGTGGACAAGACGACAATCTTTCACCGAGTGTGCATCGTGGCTTGGAAGCAGAATTTGGTTGATGTCTACAGTGACCGAGAACGCCCGCTAATATTGAGTGTTCTTCAAACAGCATGACCTTCGGAAGCTGCACTGAGTAAAAAGAAAATCCCATCTGGTCCTCCCGGAGACGACCCACTCTTATTTGGCTGTGAAACAATCCTGACACGAAAGCCTATCCATCTAGTTGAACGTCCCAGCCCCGCCATCCAGATCTACCCATGTACGGCGTATCACTCAAAGCCTTCACCCTTCCGTAACACACCGAGCACACTTCTTCTCTTACCCTCGCCCACCTTCTTCTTCAACCCCGCCCTTCTCCTCTCCTCCACCTTCTCCAACACCACCCTCCTCTCCGCCTCCCTTGCCTGATAATGAATGTTGCTCTTCTTGCTCCCGCCTCTCCTCACTCCCGCTTGCGCTTCCACCACCTTCCGCACCTCAACACCAGTCTCCGACGCCGCGGACATGTTCGTGGTAGCCCTCCGTAGCAGAGCCGGCACCCGGAAGCCCGGCGTGTGCCCGGCTGTAGGCGCATGGAAAGCAAGCGGTTGGTCGCCTGCGGCTGAGGTTGTAGATACGTTGCTCGTACCCGAGCGCATGAGGGATAGGCGGTCGACAACGGGGGCACGGTTGGTGCGGCGTGCGGCAAACGGGTCACGGACCGAGACGGCTTCTTCGTGCGTGCCATCCTCGTCCTCGGAGGCTGAGAACTGGGTTTCCTCGACTACGGGCTCGTCGATCAGGAAAGACACGGATTCGCGGATCTCGGCGAGAGTCGCGGGCTTCTTGGCCGGGTTGATGGCGACGCGGCGGTGGGAGAAAGGGGCGCGGTTCTCTTTTTCGTCGACGAAGGTATTCTTGCGTTTGAGCGGGTTCATGGGCGGGCCTGGCGCTGTGGTGTTTCCGCCTTGTTGTGGTGCTTCGTTCGTAGGCTCTTGAGAATCAGGCACTGACTGTGACTGCGAAGGTTCTTCCAGTGCTTCGAGGAACTCGAGGTCATCGTCATCTTCGCGGTCCTCGATTGCACGGAGGAAAGCGAGTTTCTTCGGATTTTCGGCTGCCATTGCATTAGCGGGACGCAAGTTGGTACAAGAGTCGGAGCTTCATTACCAATTTTGCCAATCTTCTCATCTTCAAGCAACGCTTTTCTCATGCGTGCAAACTCGCGTTGCTTCCTACGTCGACGCTCCTCGCCATCATCATCCGAATCCGAGAGCTCGAACTCGCCCCCACGCTTGCGACGAAGCCCTCCAGTGGTGATGTCTTTGTACAGTTTGTCCACACGCTTCTCGTCGTCCGCGCGTTCCTTCTCAGCATGGAATGCCGCCATCTTCCTTTCATCAACCTTGATGTTACTCTCGTCGAGCATCTCTTGCAGCTCCTCATCCAGCTCCCCGTCGCTCTCTTCCCCATCGGCGCCTCCAAGTCCAGCGTACTCATCCTCGGATTCCTCAGCTTGTTCATCGACAACGTTTTTGGCGGCGCTCTTCTTCCTGTCGAAAAGTTCGGCCTTGGTAGGCTTCTTGGCAGCCATTTTCAGGACGTCAAACGCATTTGCTGATATTTCGAATTCCTCGTCATCATCATCATCTGATTGGTTCGCGGGGCCTGCTTCATCCACGTCCGACAGCACTGGGAAAGCTGCGCTACGACGCTGGAGGCGGCCCTTCTTCTTCGCGACGGGCGATTCATCGACAGGGAGGATGACCGTGTCTACAGTCTCGTGAGTGGAAGCGATAGTACTAGGCATCATCCGGCCAGGCGTTCGTGACACTTCGAAACCGCCATCCTGCGTAGGGTCAGGCATCTCAGACAGTTGCGTCTCCTGAAACATGCCTTGAGATGGAAACTGAGAGAGCCCTAGGTCGACTTGGTCCTGTGTTTCCACCTGCGACACAGTAGGTTGACTGTCTCGGACTATCATGTCCTGAGGCTGAGAGTCATCTGCCACCTTGGCAGGGAATTCCGGGATGGTAGCAACAGGCATGTCTCTAAGAAAATCCAAAGAGTCCTCTTGCCCAAGTCTTGGGGCTGCTTCAACGCTGTCTTGCTGAGTCTCGATGTTGGCCATCGTGCCCGCAAACATTTGGGAGAGCCCCAAGGGAGCCGCGACAGGCGCAAAGCCAAATGCCGCCATTGGGTCATCATTGGTGGACTCAGTAGCTTTAGGTTGAGTGGAGCTTGGCATAATCGGGCTGTCATCTGGGTCCTCATCCTCGTCGTCGATCACCACTCGGCGGCGATTGGGCGGCAGTCGAGTTGATTGAGATTCTCGCATCGAAGTCTCTTCCTCGGGCTCTTCCAGCTCTTGGTCGGACCCATCCGTATCTTCTTCCTCTGCTTCAGCTTCGCCAGCCTCCTCATTCACCAGCTCGTTCGCTTCACTGCCAGCTTCCTCGTCGTCATTCTCCTCTTCGTCCTCTGAGCCAGACATTTCCAATTCGGCCTCTTCACCTTCGTCATCGTCAACAACTTCTTCGACCCACTCTTCGTCGTCGTCACTGTCTGGTAAAGCATTTTCGTCATTGTCACCGTCTTTCTTTTCGCTCTTCTCCTTTCTGGCCAGCTCCATGGCTTCTTTTCTTGCCTTCTCGAGCAGATTCTCAAGCTCGAGCTGGTCCTTCTCACGCTCTTCCTCTGTCTGAATGATGATACCGCGAGCGCGGAGGTCGTTGATCTTCTCCTCCTTGTTTGCTCTGGCTTGCTGGCGAGCACGCTGTTGAAGAAAGTTCTGGAGCTCGGTCGGGTTCATTGCTTTGCTGTCTTTCTGACGGCTCTTGCTGGGTGACGTGAGATGGGCTAGGTGTCGGAGGTGCAGCATCGGGAGAGATTCCTTTGCTTTGCGTTCCGGAATGCGGTCAAACACTGGGAATCTCGAATGCGGTTTGATGATCTCGAGATCGTCCGAATCGGATCCGGCGTTCTGCTGATCTGGTGGATGCACAATGCGAAGAGAGCGGATGGGAACTTCTTGCCGGGTCTCCGTGGCAGGCAAGCTTTTTCCGGCTTCAGTCCGAGCGCCATCAACCGTCTTGTTCTTACCCTTGTCAATGTTTCGTCTGGGTCGTGAAAGGACCTCCTTCAGATCCGGCAAGTCTTCGTCACTGCTGAGTCCAGCACCGATGTCAATCACGGTGTCTGGCGGGAATTGGTCATGACTCTGCAAGCCGGCGGACGCAGCTTCCGTCGGTTTGGGTGGTAAATCATCAAGACTCGGTGGGCTCGTTGGTGGGGTGTCTTTGTTCTGCATTTCGATATCTGAAGACGTTGTGGTCGGTCCATTTTGGTTCGACTGATCTTCTCCAGTCTGACCATAGTTGAGCTTTGCAAATAGGTCTTTGGTAGAATATCTCTTCTTGGTTTTGGCCTGATGTGCCAGCTGCATGTTCCGGTTCATGCGTTGTGTTTCTCTGTTCATCTCCTCCAAAGCCTTCTTGCCTGCTCTGCGGGTTGGCCGGGCCTGCTGTGTAAGCTTGCGGCCGGCACCTTCACCATCGCTGCCGTCGGTCTCTTCGCCTTCAATCTCGCGATTGATTCGTCGCGATCTCGCATCCGCTTTCTTGGCCGCACGACGAGCTTCCTCGCGTCGTTTCCGATCAGCTGCCTCGCGGCTCTCCCTTTCTGCCTTCTTTTTTGCGACTAACTCCTGAAGTCTTGACTTGCTCGCAGGGTTCTCGGGCAAGGAATCGGACCCAGAGTCCCTGTCGTGCATCGCAGAAGCACGTGCCTGTGAGGACGGAGCTTCGGGAGACACGAAAAGCCCGGGAGACGACCTCCTATGGGCGGGTGTCCTAGATCTAGGCAATTCTGGCTCGCTTGTCATGTTCTCGGGCTTCTCGCTTCCTGAATCTTGATCATCATCTGCGTCCAAACCAGAGAGATTGCCAATGGTTCTTTCCACGTTGTTCGCTTTGCTCGCCCTCTTTCCGTTTGTCTTCGGCTTCATAAGCATCTTCCGAACTCGTTGGTAGGCGTCCGCGCCATCGTCATCAGATGTGTCCGGGAGCTTGGTCGTCTGCTCCGTCAGGCGCGCCGCCATACGACCAGCCGGTCGTATCGGTACGTCTTCTTCGTCGTCCTCAGAGGAGCTGGCTCCACTTTGTGCAGGAGATATACGCGCGGGTGCCGAAGGCTTCGTCGTCGCGTTCGTAGGCTTCTCAGGACCGGATCCTTCCTTTTGGATATCCTCTGCTTCGGAATCATCCTCGAATCTTGCAAGCATTGCTCTGACTTTGCTCCTAGGAGTGAGGTCGATTGGGGATCCGGGTCCATGATTTGAGGAAGGCGTAGAAGCGGCGGAAGACGCGCCGCGAGCCCGCGCGGGCGTGGACGGAGAAGACATTATGAATAGGTTGTGCCGAGTGAGGAAGGGGTAAGATGAATGAAGTGTCTAAGCAGGCACTATGATCATTGGAGGCGAGCGCGGTGTTGGAGGTAAGTCGAATGTGAAGCTTGGTGTTGAGTAGCTGGTCGCGTTCTCGCGTCGCGCGTCGCGCGTCGTGCATCCTTGCAACAGCCCCGAGACGCTAGACTCGAGAAGGCATTTCTCGCACAGACTCTCTAGCCACATCAGGTACCGCGGCTGGTCAGTACCCCACACCGTCATACCTCGGCCGTGGACTACGACACCTTAGAACGACGCATCACCACCTTCGCCTTCGCCATCATGTACTCAGGAAACATACTTACTCACCATCCGAATACTAACCCAGACACTTCCCATTCTCCACAGCTCCAAAATGCCAGTCTGCGCCCTGCACCTCCTCGCCCTCAACACATCCATCACCGAATTCCTCTCCGCCCTGACCTCCGCCTCCATAACACCCCTCGTCATCTCCCGCGTCGTGCGCTGGATCATCACTCCAACCGCCATATCCGTCGACCCCCTCCTCTCCAAACACATCCACTGGGACCTCCTCATCATCCTGCCCTCCGCCTCCGACCTCCCCGCCGCCCTCAAGCCCCAGATCGCCGTCCAATGGACCGTCCAAGCCGGCGTGCCCTCCCGCCTCGTGAACAACTTCGCCGCAACAAACGCGCGCCTGCTGGCACCGCAGACCGGCGACGTGCCCGCGCTGACCGGCGCGCTGGACCAGCCGCGCGTGGCCGACAGCGCGCAAGCCTTGGAACTGTCGTCCGAGCTCCAGGAATGGATACAGAGATTCGGGCACCAGGAAGGCGCGGGCGCGGTCTCCATGCTCAACCTACTGGCATTCAAGCCCGGGATGAAGGACGAGTATCTGAAGTACGGCGCCGCGTTCGCCAAGTCGATCGGGGCGCGGCGAGGCGGCAACGCAAAGATCGTCGGGTCCGTGGTGCAGGACGGGTACGGAAAGGGTGTGGGCGTCGGCCAGGACGGCAGGATCTGGGACGAGGTTGCGCTCGCGCATTATCCGAGCATCTGGCATTTCGCCGATATGCTGGCGAGCAAGGACTACCAGGAAGTGAATCACAGGCATCGCGTCCCGAGCCTGAGGGACACGTTCATCCTGTGTACCACAGAGTTGGGGATTCCGGGTAGGAATGATGGCGCCAAGCTTTAGGGGCAAACGCACACGACTTGTTATATCCATGGTAGGAATCGGAATTTGGTTGAGGAATAGGCGTCAGTCCCGCTCGAAATGTCATTCTGTTAACGAGATTGCACGACCCGCGTCTCCAAGACAGTCAAGACTTTTAGATATTAGTAGTTTTCGACATGGCGACTGCCAACAGCGACCGCGAACGGCCTTCAATATTTTGATCCAATCCATGAGCAAATCTAGTACGCGACTTCGGCTCTATGAATGCCAGTATTACCCCGCTCGAGCGCCGCCCAGACCACATCTAACCATGCGATTGTAGCCCATTTCCAAAGAGCCAGAGAAAAGAGAAAAGCCCATCAGCCTAGAAAAGGTGGACCAGGAAAGTGCCAAGTGGTATCGAGCAACCTAACCAACGCCGAGTTGGGGGGCCGCACATAGACCCACCTCCACGTCTATCCCACTCCCGAATCAAAGGAAATCAACGAACCCTCGCCGAAACATACGCCTAGTCCGCATACCAATGCCCTCAGATCCAGTTGTCCATCGCCCTCCGCCTCTCCTTCTCCTTCTCCTTCTCGCGTTCCTCCTTATCCCCCATCAGCCAATCCAGCCCTTTCGCCTTCCATCCCTCCCTCGGCTTCTTCGACTGGAACCTGAACTGCCTATCCCGCGCCGCCTCTAGCCTTGCCTTGAAGCTCGCCGCTGTTGAGCCGCCCTGGGCACCCAGCCCACTTAGCTCGAGATCCTCGCCGATCTCTGCATCACGGAAACCTAGCGCTGAGAGACTGCCCTGGCGGTTCTCGTTACTGTTGTGATTGTTGGCGATGGTACGTTGCGTGCCTTCCGTTCGGCGGGAATGGTTCGTATCGTTGGATCTTGCACGACGCAGCCGCCGCTTCATGCTCTCGAGGGACTCGGTCTCCATGAAGCGGCCTTTGCGGTTGCTGGGTGGGGTGTGGTAGTCGTACTCGTAGCTGAAGCCGACGAGACCCGTATCCGCGGCGCTCTGAATGCGGCGTACGACCCGCTCTTTGCTCTCGCCGTCGGCGCTGTAACGCGTTGCGATGACGTATCTGCGTGGTGAGTGGTCGAGGATGCGTCCCAGTTGCTTGAGATCTTCGGCTTCGGCACGGGCACGGTCGAGGGATTGCATCCGTGGAGCGGCGAAGGCCCGGCCTTGGACTGATGTTGATGGGCGTCTGGAAAGGCTGTGCTGCGAACGTTGACGGCGGGTTCGGGAGTTACGGGAGTCGGGTCCTAGACGCTTTTCTTCGATTGCGGCGGCGACTTGGGCTACCGAGTTGGGAACTACGTCGAGGGAGTTCTTGGTCACAGTCAGAAACCGTTGTCTGATAGCGTTGGGAGAGCCATGAACTGTACCATGTGAATCAAAACGACGGGTAGCTGCACGCTGACGAGTTTGCTACAACGCAATCAGTCATAGTGCCAAAGCACGTATTAGGGTACTTACGTATGCGTGCTGCTGGCGATGATGTTCAGGAAATAGCGAACTTCGAAGAATTTACCTAGAAATCGTGATATTAAAACCTCTGCAGCCAGGGTCGCAGTACCCTACTTACCACACTTCACGGTCGCATGGCCTCGAGGAAGCTCCAGATCGCAGGTCCTCGTGTCAGTGGTGTGAGCCGAAACACCCTGCCATCCACCCGTGCCGTGTTTGATTGAAGTTCTCGCTAATATTGTCCGGTCATTGCTATCAAATATGCGAGCTTGGCTGGCCGATCTTTCCATTGTCGAGGCTGCACTCTGAAGGCGGCTGAATTAGCAAGTCGTATATTGTCAACCACAGAACCTGGCTTACGTGTTTGTAGCAGAGTATGTTTCTTTCGAGTTGAAGCTCAAGCTTCTTGATGTTCTTGCTGCTATTGTTCGCAATGTAGACATCGGCGAAAATGGTAGTACCGCTCACCCACACTTGTCGGTGAAGTCCAGCAGTGACCCGAATAACTTCCAAAGTAGAATCTTTGGCGCGGGCATACTCGTCTGATGCTGTCAGAGGACTGGGTAGAGACATCAATGCCTTCTCAGCTGCACAAGCAAATCAGCCACATGGAAACTCGAGCAAGTGCAGGCCCCAGGCTTACGATCATAGACGGAAAGGACTGAAACATCCTGGGAGGAGCGCACAAGGTACTGAGTCCCCTTATCGCGGACAAGCAGGGTGACACAGAGCAGATATCGTATTCGAGCTTGCTTGGAATTGAAAGGTGGCGGCCCAACGTCAAGAGGAAGGCTTAGGCTGAAAGGCATGGTCGTCACTGACGGATTTAGCAGCCAGAACGGGTCTGTAGGAGATAGATGTCTGGTGGATTCGACCATGGTCGGCGGTGGCGGATGATCCGAGTCGATAAGCTCTGTGGCAAGATTGAGAAATACGGCTCTCTTGACGTTGAGCATCTCCTCTATTCCGAGTAAATCAATGGAGATCCTCGCTATCGCTAAAGCCCGTTTGTGACGCGTCCGATCCACGTCGTCAACGGTGACACAGACACTACCTTCGAGGCTTCCACCACCAACGAAAAGCGGCGCCCCAACTTTCAGATCTGTGGACACTCTGTGATGGCGATGCGTAGGGAACTCTAGTATCTCATTCGACGGGACCCTGGCAAATGTCCGAGGAGGGATTGGTCTCACGTCATCCGATGTGATCGGATCCCATTTCGCAGCAATCTCTTTGACAGGTGAATGGGAGCGCCCCTTGTTTGGTATCGTATAACCAATTCCTGGAGGCGGTGGAGGTGGTATGGCAGGTGCCTGAGGAGTTGGAACGACGTTGGCTTCGCGGGTCCGTGAGGATGACCGCGGTGGAACGATCGCGTCAGGTATGCTGTATATGCTCGAGGGTCCATCTCCCAAAGACCGAACCGGCGAAGTCCGTCCTCTATGCTGGTCGGTGAGGTGTCTGATGCCCGGTGATGGAGCTAGCCTTGAGGAACCTCTCGAGCCCTTTCGAGAAAGGGGCTCTGCGCGTGAGAGAGAGCCTTTTCGCGAAAGCAACGACCCCTTCCGGGTTAGGGATGTATGTCGGCGCAGTTCCGACTCTGGATGTTTGGATTCAGTCGCCAGCTTCCGGCTTGCCAGGTCAACCAGACTTGGCTCAGTGAGCTCGCGAATATCGGACAGTGGACGGGTCTGAGTTGACCAAGGGGGCACGCCCGACGTTGACCACGCAGGTGCTTGACTCATTTGTGACTCCGAGCTTTTATGTGTGAGCTCTGGATGCGATGCTCGTGGCGATCTTGAGTGAGCTCCCAGGTCTTGTATAACGTTGAGCGAAGGGCGAATTGAGAGCGGTGGAGGACCTTTCTCGGGAGGTGGCTGGACGTGTTCTGCGGCTATCAGCTGCTACTCTGCGTCCGGCACTGGGCCTTGTCACCATGAAGCAGATTGATTCGTTGTACTGGATGTTCGTTCTGAAAGCCCTGAACGAGTGTATGCGGTCTCAACTGATACTGGGTCAGATACTATTGAACCACGGTGGATATCGTAGGTGTGATGTAGGTAGTTGGAAAGTACCATGACGCGCTCAGAAGGTATACTCCATATCGTCCGGACCGCGATGTCGAGCCGTCTTCAGTCAAATGTTGAAGGCTGTTGGACCCGGCAATTCGGGCTTCAGCCGTTGGGAGGCGCAGCTGAGATCTATGTACCATCGCACTTGCTCCAATCTGTTGCGGTGGTAGCCAAGTGCTGGGTTGGGATGGGCAGACAAGGGCGCCTTCTGCTTTGAGAACAGGGTGTAAGTCTTGTCCGCCCAGCCGGGGCTCCGGGGCATAAACAGCATCATGGACATCTCGATTTTGAGATTGCATGATGGACGTGGAAAGCACTCAGGCTGGTCTGGGGCTCAGACTGGAGCACTGTACGTACAGAATGAGTGTCGTTGTGGGCAGGTCCGGGAGAATCCCGGCATCCCGAGGTCCCGCCATCACCTGCGTTCAAATGTTGGTGCAGGTGATGCCTCCAATATTTGCGACTTCGAAACCACTATCCACCTCTTGACAGTTGAGATGATGGAATTCGAACTGCAGCATTCAGCTTGCACAGGCAAAACCAGCAGGCTTACTGTTCTCGACATGAGAATCCGCTGAGGTGCTGCCTGTTCATCAAAGCGCTCGTTCACATCCCACACATTGGAACCCGGCAATGCAGAAGAAAGATTGAAGATGAGATGCAAGATCTTACACTGCTTGGAGATGGCGGGACAAGAGAGGCGAGCTTGCAACGATATTAAGGACGAAGCACGACTGACGTTACCTTAGGTATTCACGTGGTGGTAAATGCATCAACGGTTGGGCATCTGCGCCCATCAAAGTAGTAGCGGGACTAGACGACCATGCTTCTGACGGAGTACATCTCCCAAGCAGCGGCCTTACGGACGTCCCAACATGACGGGTTGGCACGGCATACTCGGAGCGGCTGCCGACTACTGCGGCAGTTGTATTCATGAGCTTGAGTTCTTATCGCCGCTGGCCTCAGAACCAACTGAGAGACTTGTCTCCAATCATATGGATGCTGAGGTTCGTCGGCAGATGAAAGCGAGATGGCCCGCGTCATTGGATTTGCAGCAAAAGGTCCCTGGTAGGTCGCGGTGTGATGAGCCGTCTTCATTGTCCCTGTCAGGGGCTGGTGGGCGGTGTCTGTCGAGAGTCAAGACGTGGCTCGAGCACGGAGATGTTGGATTGAGCGCGTGTACCGTAGCGACGCGGTGTGAAGCTGGCGCACCGAGGTCGGTGAATGCAGAGGACGGGTCGAGGCTGGGTTCAGGAAGGTTTCCATGGGCGGTGCAACAAGCAACAAGCAACAAGCAACAAGCAACAAGCAGGAGGCGGATGGCCAGACAGGGGCACAAGCGACGAGCGGAGAAGCGAATTGCGAGGCAGCGGTCGAGACTCGTCAGGATTACGCCGAGGATGTGGAAGCGTCACGAATGTCACCGGGTGCCTTGCGAGGCGCGGTGGAGGCGACGGTCAGCGGGAGGCGTCGCGACCGGGGAGGTCACGGAGGTCACGGAGGTCACGATGCGGAGTTGAGAGGGTTAACGTTAGGAGAGGTGGTGTCCTGCAGAAGGGCAGAGGTGCAGGTGGCAGGCTGCCCCTCACCAAAGGCATCATCAGCTACGAGGCTCCAACGTTAATATTATTACTTACAGCGTGCGCGTGCGAGGCTCGGCTGGCTCGCTCCGAGGAGAAGGCCGCTGAAGAGACACGCCGCTTGGCCGCATCCAGCAACGGCATGCAGCTGGAGAGGGTGAGAGCAGCGGAGACTGGCATAGTGGACGCTGAGGATGCTGGAGACTGGCAGACTGCATCCTCCATCGCGTCTCAGTGTCCCCTCCAGTGGCTCTCAAGGCATCGTGGCAGCGGAGAAAGGCTGCGCAGGCATTGCACGCACTGTGGACGCTGGGGACTGACACTGTGGACGCTGGAGACTGGCAGACTGCATCCTCCATCGCAAAGGCTGCGCAGGCATTGCACGCACTGTGGACGCTGGGTATTGACACAGTGGACGCTGAAGACTGGCACACTCCATCGCCTCTCAAGCCATCGTTGTCTCCGTCTCCTGCTCGCCTGGTCCGGCGTTTGCCATTCGTCCTTGACCCACGCGCCATCCCCAGATCCTTCCCCTCCGTCTTGTTGCCCCCCTCCTCTTCCCCCCTCAGCCGGCAGAAAGACTCGGTGCTCACCACGGCCGTCAGCCCTGCCCGGTCCGAGTCTCTCCAGCGAAAACTTTCTCTCCTGCCCGCCCGCTCTCCGATGACGGCGCCGCGCTGCTCAAGAGATCCCCCTCGCGCCTGTCTGTTTCCATTAGCCAACTTCTTACCTCACACCAGCGCCAGCCTGCACCTGTCCTCCAGCCCAAGCTATCTTTCCATTATCAACTCTATCGTCCATTACCCAATCCCCCCGACACATCACACTTCTAGCCACGGCAAGCGCCCCGACACGTCCAAGTCGCGCGCTTAACCACACGTCCCCGCGTCTATCCTCTATCGTCGTTGGAGGGGCCACACGGGGTACCTGCAGATGGCCGATAACACCTCTGCTGCCAAAGATATGGCTGCCCCGGTGGGCAAGTCAGAGGAGCCGTCCAGAGACGGTTCGGCCAGCTCTATCGCCACTACCCCCGAGCCTGATGCCGAGCCATATACCCAGGAGCTCCCCCAGCAGCAGCAGAAGCGCAAGGGCGGCCGTAAACCTGTGAGCCCTGTGTGAACTGCACCATCATGTCCCGACCACCACTAACCAAGCGACGTAAGATCTATGCCACCTCGGAGGAGCGCAAGCAGCGGAACCGCCAGGCCCAGGCTGCCTTCCGCGAGCGGCGCACCGAGTATATCAAGCAGCTCGAGAGTACTATTAAGCACCATGAGGAGACATTGCAAACACTGCAGCACAACCACCGTAGCGCCGCGGACGAGTGTCTCATGCTGCGCTACAAGAACTCGCTGCTCGAGCGCATCCTGCTGGAGAAAGGTACGCCCGTGTGATGACTCCAGCCGTACTGCCGCCATATCTGACCCTCCTCCACCAGGCATCGACGTCCAAGCTGAGCTTCGTGCAAAGACCGGCAGCCCACATCTTGGACCGACCCGCATGCCTCCCGCAGGCCCTGCGCCGTCCGCCCCGCCGCCCATGCAGCGGGCTATCATGAATCGGCACCACCAAGCAAGGCGGTCTCTAGCAGGCCTTCCCCATGGCCTTCCTACCAAGGCTGAAGGTGTGCATGTTTCGCCTCTTGTCCAGCCCGATGGTGCCGCGACAAACCATTCACCGCATTCACAGCCTACTACAGCGTCTCATCAGTCCTCTCCTGCAACTGCTGCGACCAAATCACCCAACTTTCTCCCCAACATTTCACCCAACATTGGTCCCGTATCTCAGTCGCAGCAGTTGCGGCCACAGCCGCCGCCGCCTAGGTCTCAGTACAACCCGCTCCCGCCGCAGCGTCCCTCCGTGAACACGCAGTACCCAGCCGCCAATGCTATCTCAAGCTCAAGTGGGCCTGGGAGCGCGATGAGCGGAAGTACCAGCGCCGGCCCTGCTGCCTACTATCCCTCACCGTTCCAGAGCCATATGGATCAACTCGGCAAGCTGTCCCGTTTCCTTCGTCCATTCACTTATACATAGAGCTATGTTCGTCCTAGATTGATTTCGTGAGTACAGAACAGGAGTACGATGCCCAAGCCGATATGATCGACGACCAAGACCCGAGCGATCGATCCGCCACCGGTGGCGCGTACCCGCAGCAATTCCCGCCGCACATGCAGCCACCGGGCTCTGCACAGCTGCCCCCGCAGCAGTATCAAAACCAGGAACAGCCGTATCAGTCGCCAGCGGCGCTACAGCCATCCGAGACCCATGCCAACGGCACCGTGTACAACAACGTTGCCCACGGTCAATTCGACCCGTACGACCCAATGCTGGATGCAGATCCGTTTGGGCTTTCCGCCAGCATGCACTTCCCCACGCAATTCTCCTACCAGACCGGATGAAGGGGAAAACTGCCCTGGACGACGGTTTCTTTGATGGCTTGTAATGCCATGTCTTCATGACGGACTGCGAAGTAGGATGTTGATCGGATCGGTAGCCGGAAAGGCCACGCGGACAGAAGTGCAAAGAGATGGAGTCAACGTGTGGGGATTTAGGGACGAGAAGGCGCCGGGAATATGGGATTCTTGCTATTAATTGTCGGAGTGCTCTCAAAGAGCACTCGCAGACGCGGAAATCTTTCATAAAGAAAAAGCGATGTTTATCCAGGTTCATCTAGAAAAGCCATTCTTATCTGCTTGTACATACACAACATGAAGAGCAGGAAGATAGATTGACTGTGGATTTTCGACAAGAAGTTGCCAAGATCCGAGGAAGGGACGGTGGAAGTGCGGCGCAGTTGGGTGCAGAAACGTCGCACCGTCGATCTGACGCGCACGGAAGGTTGAGGTGACCAGGATTCTCCGCAATGAGTTACATATCATGGCACTGTCGCCAACATACTGTGGAATATAAAGCTGCGATCTGATTGGACTTTTCGGCGGCCTCTCTTGGACCACTAACGGTCTTGATCACACGGGCTACCAGAACAAGGTCGTTTTCTTTCCCATGTCAAGTGGCACAGCCGGGCTGATGAAACCCAACGGATGCGGCGTGCAAATGCAAATCATACGGACCCGTTCGGAAGGCGATCATCTGCCGCAGAATGACTTGCAACAGATGCACCTCGCAGCCTCCCCGTGGTCTGCCGGGTACTGGTGGATGTCGAACCCATACAATCAGCCATTCAGATACATATGTTGCAAAGACAGCTATATAGAAAAGGCATGACAATGCGTAGCATGTTATTCTGAAGCAGTTCTCGCGATTGCCCTTCGCATTGGGGACCTTGCCGGTTGCAACGATCACAAATCCACATACTGGGTTGAGTGTTGCTGATGCTGGGACTGCTGGCAGGAGAGCTTAAATAATCGTCTGACTCTCAACAAGGCAGTCATTGTGACTTGGGGCAAGCTGCACCTGACAAGTCCGATGGACGATGAAGCCACTGATGCATGGGCTGCTTTATCGTCGAGCACTGGTCGACGCCTGCTCTTGATGAAAGCCGAGCCAGATCTTCCACGCCTTTCGCGTATGGCCGCTTTGTCCGATTTTCGAGACGTTCGGCAGCCATACAAATGCACCACATGCCGCTGGTGAAGGCGAGGACGCGCAGGTCGAGATGTTGCGGTGCCGGTTGCATGGTCGTGGAGGTCTGCCCGGCGTTGTCCAATCCTCGCTTACGAGACGTTGGCTCCAGCACAAATGACGAAAAAGACTCTAGTTCCGCACCTCTCGGCTCGACGACACCCAGACACCGTCCAACCCAACCCGACCCGACCAGCGCGTCAAGAGACTGAGCAAAGAGAGTTCTGGTCCTGCACACAAAGGATCGACTCTCGCATCCCGCAACTCTAATTTACTAGAGTGCGCACCTAGGAGAACAAGCGCGAAAGGCGCTTTTCATCCATCAGCCATGTCCGGCTCTGTCGTCTCTAAGGTCAGCATATTCATCATCTGCGCGCCTTCAATGCCCAGCTGCCTCTTACGCGCTTCGATGAGCGAGCTTCGCTGACTCTGAACGTGTTACAGAACCTTTACGAGCTCCTGGGTAACTGCAACGCCTTTGGGACTCGCCCATCACAAGCTCACATGTATCCCAGGCAATGACCCGGAGCTCGACCCTGAAAGGGAACCCGAACCCCCCACCAAGGCCATTGACAAGCCCACCCCGCGTGCTGGCAAGCGCAACGGCGGTGCTGAGGCTCCCGTCAAGGAGGCCGCTGGTGCCCGTGGTGGCCGTCGCGAGAACGTCGGAGGCAGTGAGGGAGGTACGTACAAGCGGGCAGATGGAGTATTCCTTGATTGGAAGCCTCTTTCGCCGGACAGAGGAGAAACGCTTTGGGCTGATGCTAACGAAGTTTTCCCCAGCTTTCCGTGACCGCAACGCCGGTGCTGCCAACAACCGCAGCAAGCCCACCGATGATGGTCTGCGCCAGGACCGCCACCCGGACCGTTTGAGAGGTAGCTTGCCAACCAACATGATCCAAATCGATAATTAGGGCTTCGACGCTGACGTATATCAAGATCCCAACGAGCACCGCGACATCGGCAACCGTGGCCGTGGTTCCCGCGGAGGCCGCGGCTTCGGCGGCAGGGGCACCCGCACTGGTCGTGACGACCGTCACAGCCGCACTGGTGTTGCGTAAGAGATTGAAGACTTTCATCGGTGTCCGGAGCTAATTTTACGCATAGTGACCACCCCAAGCAGGCTGCTCACGGCTGGGGCGGCGAGACCGGCGGCGACGAGTTCGCTGACGAGATTGCCGGCGAGGCTATTGCCAAGCAGGAGGAGAAGGCTGGCTTTGACACCAACCCCGATGCTCCCGTCAACGCTGAGGGTGCCGCCCCCGATGGCGAGGCTGCCGCTGAGGCCGAGGACAAGAGCAAGTCGTACGACGAGTACCTGAAGGAGCTCGCCGAGAAGAAGCTCCAGCTGGGCGGTAACCTCGAGATCCGCAAGCCGAACGAGGGTACTTCCAAGAAGATGCCCGAGGGCAAGCCCATCGCCAAGAGCGAGGAGGAGGACTTCATCGCCGCCTCTGTCAGCAAGAAGCAGCGCGAAAGGGCCCAGAAGGAGATCGCTAAGGTCGACTTGGGCGACATCTACGGTCGCGGCGAGGAGCGCTCCGGCTTCCGTGGTGGACGCGGTGGTGCCCGTGGCGGCGGCCGTGGCGGTCGCAGCGAGGGTGGTTTCCGTGGCGAGGGTCGCGGCCGTGGTGGTCGTGGTCGTGGCGAGGGTGGTTTCCGCGGCGGTCCCCGTGGTGGTGCTCCCCGTGGCGGCACTGCCGTCAAGCTTGACGACCCTGCTGCTTTCCCCAGCCTGGGCGCATAAATGCAACCATTGCACCAAACCAACAGGGCTCCTTAGCCTCTTAGCTTAGCTATCCCCAACAGCGCCAACTCACACCCGCAAATTATCTGGAACCAAAGAAAACTAGTTTTTTTGTAAAACCGGCGTAAAAACAAATTTTTACTTTTGTTCTGAAACATCTTCCCAGTATGATATCTCTCTGTCGAGATGTTAGGCAGGAAAGGGTATTCACGAGACCCGGGGTGCGTCTTGCGTTTCGTCACATTTGAGTGCGTTGTGTAGTTTGCCGGACCGGATCAAAGCACATAGGGCACAAGGGAAAGCCTAAACTGAAAGCTACGCGTACCTCCTTTTCTAATCATAGCCGTGGAAATCCCAAACTTTGTGTTTTGCCGTCGAGTTTGTTCTGTTGTGCTGTGGTGTGATGCTTCCTACTGGCAACCTGAAAAGGGCTTTCGTGAAAGGTGGATGAAGGAATTGGCGGGAGGTGAGGTGAGAGATACGGTGGAAGACAGGTACCTATGATCACACTCGGGAGAACCACCGTCTCACTGAGTGTTTGCTTCGGGAGGTATACTAATCGATGCCACGAATAAAGCCAGATGTACTACCCGACCGGCTCTTCCACCCTTCGTAAGTTCGTGGGTGGTGGTCTACATAACACAATCACCGCGGTTTAGCAAGGCGTCGAAATCGTGGGATACGATTGTTTCGACGGGGACTCGGAATGGAACGGCATTGGTATTATCACACTGAACGCCGCCATCGTCCCTCCGACACCGTGTCCGCGTATCTGTTGTCAGACGGCGCCCCTAAAGTTAAGCGGCCCGGTGCGGTGGTGGCTAAGGGGTCGGGGGAGGTGCCGGGTGTCTACTGTAACGTTACATACAACGGAAGCGCCATCGCCGTCCCATCATGTAGTCGGCGACTGCGCGATCCAGGATGGATTTCTCGACACTGGATCGTCAGACCGCGACTGGATTTGTGTGGTTGGTGGAGAGGCCCGAATCGATTTCATCTTGGCCGCTGGAGGTACAGTCGAGGCGAGGCAAAAGCACGTCTCGGCCTTTCTTGACGAGAGCTTTGGATCCGGCTTCCAGGGTGATTGAAGAGAGTCCAAACGGCGTCTTTGGAAAGGGTTGGAGTGGATGTGTTTTCTCTGACTTGCTGGAGGTGTCGAAGTGGGCTTGGGCGTTGTTGAGTCCGTTTGTGTCTTTGTCGAGGTTGGTTGCTTCTCGGGTTCACTGGTTGAGTTCGCGGATGTTTGTTGCTTACTTCTCGGATTCGCTGCTCGAACCCACTCAAGTCTGTTTGCTTCTCGGCTTTACTTTTTCAATTCGCTTGACGAACTTACTTGAGTTTGTTTAACGTTACTTCTCGAATCCAGTGCTCAAGTTTACTCAAATTTGTCTACTTCTCGAATTCACTTGATGATTTCACTCGAGTTTATTTACGTCTCGAAGCCAGTAGAGTCGTATTTTCGACTTGGTTCGGCTGCGCGGTCAGGCCAGGGTCAGATTGACCTGGACCTGATCGTTACCGTCATCTCTGCGCTCATCTCGTCCACTTCTGCCAAGTCCACATCACAGGGAAACAGCATCGCTGTTCAAGCCCATTGACACCCGGCAGCAAACTCAACACGCCGACCAGCTAAAGAATCGTAATCGTCTCCCACTGCGCTTTCCCATCGAACCAGTCCCAAAAGCCGGTGCCATGCTGAGTGTCAAACAGTCCAACTCGTCTGTACCCCCCTTTTTGCTCCGCTGGGAGTAGTAAAAGTCCATTGGCGTAGCGCAGCGCCTGTTCTACTGGAGCATCGTCTTCATTCCGCTCTCCGCCTATCAGCGCCATGGACAGCTGATCAATAGTTTTGCTCTGCCCCCCAAAGTCGGGGAAATGCCAGTCCAGGTAACAGTGAGCGAGGACATCATCACCGCTCCGCAACGAGACTTTATCGCGGTCCGCGTCCATCTGGATCGCGTCAACGGCCGCCGTCCTCGCCTCGATCACGAGATACGCGTGCCCGATCCTCCCGAACGGATTCGAGCCGACGACATCGGCGTGTATGTCCAGAACCCTCGATTCCTCCTGGTAGGACTCGAACCCGAGATAGCCGGTCTCCTTGTGACACGCCCAGCTCCACGAAGGCGCGATGTAACCGCCTTCCCTCCGCGAGCTGGTCAGGTAGTCGGCCAGAGTGTGCTCGGCGTGTGGTGCGAGGACGAACCACAGCAGGCCGCGACGGTCTTGCTTCCAGAGCCCCGCCACGTACTCGTCGTTGGTCGCGACGGCAAGCCGTTTGGCCAAGCCGGAAAGGGCGGGGAATCTGTCCGTCGGGAAGGACAGTGCCGTCGAGCTGTACGAGGAGACGGCGTTGTGCCACGTGTCGTAGAGCGTCTGGGGCGAGAGTCGGGACAGTTGGTTCCACTCGTCGAACCAGGAGGGCAGGGCGGCAATGGGGTCGAGCCGGTTCTCTATCTGGAGCTTGGCTCTGCAGCTGAGTGCCACGAGGTCGGGCAGGAAGAGCAGTTTTCTCGGCGAGAGCTGGTGCTCTTGGAATGTCCAGCCCCGGTTCATCCAGCTCGATAGGCCGAGGTGAGGATGCATGCTTGCCGCTTGTGATATGAAGTAGTGGCCTTTGATTGTCGGTTCGATCGAGGAGGCAAAGCCTACTTCTACGCAAGGCCGTGGTTGGCGGTCCAGGAAACCATCGTGGCAGGAGGAGCCTCGCGCGGCGCAGATGGTTACGAAGGCATTCGTATACACGTCTGCCATTTGTTGGGACTCCCGCTCCCAGTCAGACACGTCGTCTTGGACAATGCACAGGGAATCGATCCAGATATATTGGATCCCAAGACTTCGTGTGATGGCGACCGCGTCTTGTAAGGTCTTTTGCATCAACGCCATTGGGATGGATTCACGCCGATGCCGAAAAGACGTCGTCTTGGTTGTCAGTGGTGGAGGCAACTCCCTTGGCCCCCAGCAGTAACTCAATGCTGCATATCGTGGATACCCTTCCGTGTGGACGGGGAGGATGCCATCCTCGGCTGGAATCACAAGGCGTGGTTCAACTGAGCGAGAAACATCTCCCACGTCAACAAGTCTTGTTGGTAGATACCCAGCGCCCAGTCCCGAGCAGCATTCGCTTATACATGCATCCAGCCATTGCTTGTATAGTGTCACGTTCCCCTCTGAGATGGGACTAGATCCCAGCGGTCGTTTCTTGATGCGCAGCCATTGCGAGCATTCCCCTTATTCGGTCAGCTAACTTGACCATAACGTTCCCAAACCAGAGGAAAAGGAGTGGACTACCAGGCAGGGCCTCGATGGCGAATCCCATCTGTCGACCAAACTTCGAGTGCCTCGAATGGGCCGGCCTGACGCGGATCCTAAGAAACGACAGCCCCGGTCCTCCCGTCGTCCAGTCGTACATCAGACGATCAACACCGACCCTTCCAACCGCCGTCTTCCCAAGCGGTCCTTCAGCCCGAATGGCCAGCCTCAGGAACGCGCAGAACCCGCACCCAGCATCCGCCGACGACTTCAGCACCGGCAGATCCGGCAGCGTGTCTTCGAGGCGGTAGGCAAGCGGCAGCCACTCCTTGTCACCGAACGACAGCATCGGCGCGCCGGACTCGTCTGCGCTCGCGACTCCACCCATTGCCAGGTCGTCCATCTCGATCGCTTTGCAGCGCTCACACAGCCGTGATCCGGAGCCTGAACGCGATGCCGTGACGCGTGGGACTGCGATCTCTTCGGGCTTCCAGCTCGAGAACGGGTCTGCATCTTGGTCAAAACTGGCGTGATTGTCCGTCTGCGAGGCTGGGCCCGGGGTAACGTTAACGTTGACAGTGTTTTTCTCATGCCCCAACTCCGATGTCTCCACCGTGATGTCGCGGGATGAGTTACGCGAGACCATCTCGCTGAAAACCGAAGACGACAAAGCAATCAAAAATTTCGAACATGTACGAGGGTGAGAAGCAAGCACAGGCGACAGCAATGTGCGCAACCGCAAGGCTAACTTACACTATGTAAGCTATGAGGCTCCGCGGACTGGATATACACCTAGTAAGCATCCCCCCGGACCTTCCCGTTAACTTGACTTACCATTTCACGCCCCCAGCCAAATCGACCGAACGCATGTATTGACAGCGAGACTCGCCACGGCTCAACACGTTCATTCGCTTCGACCCGCGTCGAGCTGGTGGACGAAGACGACGAATCGATAACTTACCGAAACATATTGGCTCGAGTCATGACAGCCTCGACTCCAGAGCTGAAAGCGCGAGGTGCAGAGCTCCCACCTCCAGCCACCTTAACGTTATACGGCGTCAGTAACAAGCCCCCCAGAGCTTCGTGAATCCTCTTGTTGCGCCTTTGTTGCGTGACTTAGCTTACCAGGAAGCAACGTCCACGCCTTCGCTCCCATCATTTCGTCCAACCCAAGCCAACCCATCTAACCTCCACTCCCTCCAATCCCACCTCGCAGTCGCAGTCGCAGTCGCAGTCGCAGTCGCAGTCGCAGTCGCAGTCGCAATCGCAGAGGCGCCGTCCTCGCACTCCCACTCAGCACCCCAACCGCAAAAACGAACCGCCAATGAGCAGAAACAGAAAAGGCAACTTCATTCGCACCCGTAACTACCAACAGAAAGCCCCATAACGGCACAAAAAATCGTCGGCCTTAGCTGAGATCCAACCCGACGCAGCCGAACAAGCCATCCCACAGCCAACGAACCGACCAAAACCCCGACCGACCTACCCTCCAGGCAGGCAGGTCACGTGCCCTTCGCCGTCCCCGGCCTCACCGGCGTCATGGCACCCCTGGGCGTCTCCATGCCCCTCATCGCATCCGGCGTGTCCCTTCCGCCCTCAGTAAACATCTGTTGTTGCTGCTGCTGCTGCTGCTGCTGCGCCGACCGCAACCTAGCCCCCGGCGCCTTAAACCCGACCTCCCAGCCCCTCTTGTAGATATCCCTGACCATGTCGTCGCAGACGGCGCGGCCCTCGTCCTCCTCGACCAGCTGCCAGTGCTTGTGCAGCTTGAGCGCGGTGCGCGCGTCCTCGATGCTGTCGTGCGTCTCCTGCTGTATGTCCTCCTGCAGCACGATCCAGGCGAGGAAGCGGAGCGAGAGCTTGCGCTGCCGCGCGGGGATGTAGTACAGATCGACCGTGTCGACGACTTGCGGCCGCGGCACGTGGATGTTGATGGTGCGGAAGTCCTTGGGCAGCCCGTGCCCGATGAAGACGCAGCCCAGGTTGAGCAGCAGCCAGAGCTTCTTGTACGCCACTTTGAGGCCGACGAGCGCGTGTTTGGACGTGGCCCGGTCCAGGTCGCCGGGTGAGATGCCCGAGTAGAGGGTGAGGTAGTCGACGACGGGCTCCGAGATGGCGATGTAGTCGTCGATGAAGGGCTTGCCTTCGTCGGGGCCGGCGCCGCGGAGGACCGACACGCGCGCGAGGCCGAGCCGGGACGGCCGGATGGTTTCGCGCGTGCCCGAGGCCGAGATTTCGATTTCTTCGCGCTGGAGGGAGACGAATTCGGCGTCGATGGCGACGGGGGTGCCGGGTGTGACTGGTTCGCCGGCCTTGAGCGGGACGAAGTCCGTGGGCATGGCGTCGGGTTCTTGGGGAGGTGTCCACACGCGGTACAGGAGAGAGGTGTCGAGCCGGTCTTTCCAGCTGTCGTCGATGTGATGGCTTGCTTTGACGCTCTGGTACGTGAGCACGGATGGCAGCTTCCAGCTGGGATCAAACCGGAGTGCTTCCTCCTTCGCCACGGGTCGGACCAAGAAGTCGTTGAACAGGTACCAAGAACTCTGCGTCTGATTCTCGTCGGGCGAAGATGGTGACACGTTGATCATGGACACCAGATGCGACTTTTGATTTTCGCCGCTGTTGATGTCCGCCACAAGACCAACGAGCTCGTAAACCTGTATATCGTAGAAGTTACGCCGCAGATGATGCTCGAGATCCTGACCTTCATAGCAGAAGAACTGGCCCTGATTGACAATGATGCCAATCTTCTCCGGAAGCCAGTCCGGTGTCGCCCAAAGCTGCTTGGCGTCGTGGCTGTGGATGGCAGCGTTAATCATCAGGATGGGCGGGACCTGCTGAATCGTCTTTCTGGCGGCGAGTTGCTGGTACCGTTTGCACCTATCGCACCATCCTCGGTTCTGGTCCTGCCGCTCAACGCTGGCCTTCAGAATCTGGGAGAAGGTTGCACGGGGAGCCCGCAGTGGGTTCTTCATCGGGTTCTTCGGGGGGTACACCAGCTCATGTGTGTACGTAGCTCCTGGTCGCCTGGTCTCGTTATTGCATTGCGCACACCGGATGTTTGCCATGGCAGCCGTTGTAAGAGCGTGGTCCAGATGACTGGGTTGCTGTGACATTTGCCGGAAGTCAGATGTCAGTTTGTCCATGAGAAAGCGGTTGAGTGCTTGTATCATATTCGTCAGAGCATTGTTCGGCGAATGCTCCTCGAGCAAGCCAAGAGACGCGGCGTTTGACAGCCCACTGAACGTCTTCAAGAAGTTCGTAGCCTGGCAATTCTGCCCGTTGGCCTTCTCGAGCATGTCGATAAGAAAACCCAGCTCGCACAAAAGGCAGCTCTCGAACAGACAAGCCGTGGCTGCATGGTGCAAAGCCAAGTTCCGGATAAGAGGGGTGAATTTGAGGAGTTGGAGAAGGGGATTGGCGTAGGAATTCGTAATGTGGGTTTCAAGACCGGAATACTCGGTCTTGTTGTAGTATCTACACCAAATCGTCAGTCTTCACCAAGCACACCAGAAGAACGGATGGAACGAGGCATACTCAAAATCAAAATCATCGACACCAAATTTGCTGTACTTGATCTCGACGTTCCGGTACATGACGGGCACGTCTTTCTTCGTCGAACCGTCGAGCATCATGTCAGTCAACGCTTCGAGCGTTTCGCTCATGCGCCGTTCTGGCACCTCCTTGTTCTCCGACTTATCCCTCGCCTTCTCGCTGAGGAATTTTGGCGCCATAAGGGATTCGCTGTCCCTGCCAATGACGCGTCTCTTGGAGACCTGGTTCCTCCTTGTCCTCTTGGGATTGGGAGCCCAGTGGCCTAGCTCGGCTTTCTTCATGCTGGAAAGGACGGTGGAGTCGACCTTTGGCGGAGGAGCACCAACCTCGAAGATGAAGTGGTTTGGCCAGACTGATAGCAATGACTCTCTGTAGTAAGGCATACCAATAGTGCTGAGTGGGCTGCTGAAAGCTGTCAGCCTGCTTATATCATACATCGAGAACAAACCACAATTCACTCACGTATCAGCCGACCAATCCAACTTCGGATGCGGAAGAGTGTGGTCAGGAAACTCCGTCGGCTGGCTCTGATCCGTAAACCTGACTTTAGTCGGGGAGCCCCATATGCGGACCGAGCACAGCGAATCCGACAGCGCCAGCGCCTCGCCCGACGGCGCCATCTCAAGACCCGTCAAGAATGTTTCGTAAAGATTGACTTGGCGGACGTTGGCCGTGTTGGGGTTCATGAGATCCACCACCTGCAGCTGTCCCGACTGGGAAGCCACGATGCTCGTCGTCGACATCCGTGGATGCATGCGCACAAAGGCCGCTCCGACGTGGAACGGGATTGGAGGCAACGGCAGCAACGTCTTCAGGTCATACACGTACGCAAAAGGGTCGAGTATGTAGGTCTGCATCTGGCGGCGCGAGTAGCCGCAGGTGACGAGAAAGTCGGACTTGGCGTCCATGTCGTTGATCCATTCCTTGTGGGCCTTCCACTTCTTCACGACGCGGAAGTTCAGGGGGTCTATGATATGAACGGTCCCATTGCTCGTGGCGGCGCAGATGTACTGGCCGCCCTTTTTCATCAGCGTGTAGCCGTCCTCTGCTTGCAGCTGGCAGCCCGATTCCCCGTGTCAGCAGCGATTCCTCCCATGTAGCAAGCATGCCGCGGGTTCCTCTTACGGTCTCGGTAATCGTCCCCTTCTCAACGTCGATTCGGAACATTGTGTCCTGGCATCCTGCCACCAGCACCTCGTGCACTCCTTTCGACGTGAAGCTCATACACCGGAGATCCTTGAACCCATCGTGCCTGTATCCACCATCAGCTCTCTAGCAGTCCCGCGCCAACGACTGGCAACTCTGCCAAACAAAGGATCAAATCCCATACGTCAGATGCCATTGTGTAATGCCGCGCCTCGACGAGAGGTGCACGCTCCGAACCGATATCGAAATCACGCCCTTGTCGCAAAAGAGCAGCTGCTTGACGGCGCCGTCCGTATGCGCCTTGAACGAGGTGTACCGCTGGAGCTCGGGTCCAAAGAATGACGTGACGCGACCCTTTTCCCCCACAGAGGCAATTTGTGAGCCTATGAACTACTCGGTGTACCATCAGGGGGTTCCTCGCGCAGAAGATGGGGAGAGCGCAGCCGGTGGAGGCACTCACAAAGTCGTTGCCGGTCCAGAGCAAGTCCTGGTGGGTGTCGAAAGCGATGGCCGAGGCGGGCGTAGGGAGTGGATGCGAGGCCGGAGGTGGCAGCTGGATCTGACTGAGCTGGTAGGCGTCATCAAAGGTTAGTTCCATGGCAGAGGTCAACAGAAAAGCATACAGCTTGGCGACGGCGGAGCGGGAAGAGGTGGGCGCTTCGGAGGGTGAATGGGTCCGCAAGGCTTCGAGCTTACCTCGTCCCAATCGGCTTCCATGTTGGTTGCGGTAGTCGATGGTGTATTATGTTGCGCCTGCCTTCTCCGGCGTCGTCATCGTTTCCGCGTGCAAGTTGCAGCGCTCGGGGTGTTGGTCGCAGTCGCGGGATCGAGGGAGCGCGGGAACTTGGTGGAGGACGCGACTGCGGGATGCGCCACAATGGATCAGGACTCGGATCGCCGAGCGGTAAGTTACTCGGGCCGTCATCGGGACAGGGCAACGCTTTTTCTTTTGTCCTGATCGCAAACGTCACATGCAAATATCACATCACCCACATCATCGAGGTACTTGTAATTATCAATTTGCAGCTGTGTACCGGGATACTGTACATCTTTCACGTCCAAGAACCCAGCTCCAGTCCCAGCCCGAACGAAGTAATGAGCATCTCGTGCAATCATGAACCAAACCTGCTTTGCCGCAATCTGAAGCAATGAGAAAGAGAATTTCCGGATCCCAACGCCCTACACGACAGGAGCAGCCTTCAGCACGTCCGGCGTCGCCTCATCCTCGTACTTCTTGAAGTTCTCGACGAACAGGCCGCCCAGCTTCGTCACCTCGTCCTTGAAGTTCGCCGTACCCGTCCAGCTCTTGGCCGGGTTGAGCAGCTCGTCAGGGACGTTGGGGCAGGTCTTGGGCACCGACAGGTTGAAAGTCTCGTACGTCTCGTACTCGACCTTGGCGAGCTCGCCCGAGTGGATGGCGTCGAGGATGGCGCGCGTGTACTTGAGCGGGCAGCGCTTGCCGCCGGTGGTGGCGCCAGCACCGACCCAACCAGTGTTGAGGAGCCAGGCGTTGGCGTTGTGGTGGGAGATCTTGTCCGCAAGCATCCTGGCGTAACGCATCGGGTGCAGGGCGAGGAAGGGCTGCGCGAAGCAAGAGGAGAAGGTGGCTTGCGGCTCGGTGACACCCTGCTCGGTACCGGCCATCTTTGAGGTGTAACCCGAGATGAAGTGGTACATGGTCTGTTCGGTGTTGAGCTTAGAGATGGGAGGAAGGACGCCGCGGGCATCGCAGGTGAGCAAGATGATGTTAGTGGGGTGGTTGGTGCTGATGCAGGGAATCTTGGTGTTCTCGATGTACTCGATGGGGTACGCGCTATTGCAAGTTAGCAGGTTGACACGGTACAGTCATTGTTTGGAACCCACCATCTGGTGTTCTCGGTCAGAGTCGAGTCGTCGTAGTCGACCTCACGCGTCACGGGGTCGAAAACAACGTTCTCGAGAATGGCACCGAACTTGATGGCGTTGAAGATGTCAGGCTCCTTCTCGGCTGACAGGCCAATGCACTTGGCGTAGCAACCGCCCTCGATGTTGAAGACACCCTGGTCACTCCAGCAGTGCTCGTCGTCACCGATCAGAGCGCGCTTGGGATCCGCAGACAGGGTGGTCTTGCCGGTACCAGAGAGACCGAAGAAGACGGTGACATCGCCGCTCTTGCCCTCGTTGGCGGAGGAGTGGAGCGTCAAGACGTTGTGCTTGACGGGCATCTCGTAGTAGAGCACGGTGAAGATACCCTTCTTCATCTCGCCGGCGTACTCGGTTCCCAGGATGACCATCTCCTTCTCGGCGAAGTTGATGGAGACGGAGGTGGCCGAGGTCATACCGGTGGTGAACCTGTTGGCAGGGAAGGCACCGGCATTGTAGATGGTGTAGTCGGGGTGGAAGTGCTCCAGCTCGGCCCTGGACGGGCGGATGAGCATGTTGCGCATGAAGAGGGCATGGTAGGCACGGGCGCAGACGACACGGACGCGGATCCTGTAGCGCTCGTCCCAGCCAGCGAAGCCGTCGATGACGTAGATGCGGTTCCTGGTGTTCAAGTAGTCGACAGCACGCTCGCGGTTGATGCGCCAGACCTGTGGTGGGTGATATTGTCAGCGGTCAATGGTCAATGGTCGATGGCACGACACGTGATGGAGGGGCGACGGAGGGGCCAGGCGGGCATGGGTGAAGGGAGCCATCGCGTAGGTAGAGGGGATGCGGGGAACATTGCGCCAATCGCAAATCGCAAATCGCCGGCGGCTTTTCGCTCGGCGGCTGCCCGCTCATGACGTCTGCAGGGCTGATGTGCAGTGCGGAGTGCAAGACCGATCCCATCTGTGCATGTGTGTGTTTGTGTGTGTGCTTGTGTGTGTGCATGTGTGTGGTGTGTCTGGTGTGTGTGTTGCTTGCATGCGGGATTGAAGCATCGCCTACCTCGGGTGTCATGGGCTTGTTGACTGGTCCCCACCACACGTTCTTCGATGAGGAGTCCTCGTGAACGATGCGCTTATCTGAGGGAGAGCGGCCGGTTTTCGCGCCGGAGTATGCGGAGAGAGCGCCTGTCGACGTGATGGCCGAGCCGGTCTCGTAGACGAGCGCATCTTCGTAGAGGGCGGCGACAGAGGGGTTGGCAATCTGTCATGGCAAAGCCGATTAGAAGGGCGGACGGCGGCTGCAAGAGTGGGAGCGGCTTACAATGGCAACGCGGTCGTAGTCGATGTGTGCCTTGTCGTGGAGCTCCTCCTCGATCTCGGTGTGCTCTTTCTGGGGCCTATGCAGCAACGGTCAGTACCTCTCCGACATGGACAGCCTGGGCGAGAGGGAAGGCAGGGCGGAGGGAGTCGTACTGGAGACCGGCCGGGTGCAGGGCTGTCTTGTTGACGGGTTGGGAGACCATGGTTGCGAGTGAGCTGGAAGGGAAGTTGTTCTTCTGCTGCTTGAGGATGTGTTGGCGGGCAAAGAAGTCTTGGGCCAGAGGTCCTGGGGGGATTGAGTGCGAACGGGCGGGGAGGCCGTTGCTTTAGTAGGCTGAGCCATATATCTACGATGGTCCCCTTGGTCGGATTCACGGTGAGCAGTAAACACTGACACCCCCCCCTTCGTCAGAGGCAGGCATCGGCTGGGCCCCCGGATTGCTAGCTGGACAAAGTGATTGGGCGAGGCTGGAGGGTGGGCGCTGGACAAGCCGAGGATGCGTCCCGGGCGAGCGACCTCCTAGAAGTCCCGAGTTGTGCCTGGCAGTGGGCCTGGCAGCGCGCGCAGCACGAAAAGAAGCCGGATGGAGGGATGATGATTAATGATTAATTAACCCAGGGGCAGCGGGCCGCAGGGGAGGTTGTGGTCGGTTACATGAGCGCCCGAAAGAATAGCGTTACTGTAACTTATGGACTCTTGACACTTTGTACTCTGTGCTTGGACAGAATGCTCGCGTGGGTAAGTTAGGCGTGGGCTCTGGAATACTGGAGTTTCTACATGCAAAGTGCCACCCACGGTAATAAATCCAGGATGACGAAAAGCAGCCGGCGGGATGGTTCGAATGGAGGGGAGAGTCCAGATCTGATGTGCTGCGCCCCGCATTCAGCGGAAAGCGCACCGGCTCATCCACACACCCCATCCCTACCCATAGATTACCGTGTGTACTGTACACCGGCTTATCCACACACACACCATCCCTACCCATTACCGCATGTACTGTACACCGGCTCATCCACATCCATACCGTAACATACTGTAAGCTACAGCGGCACTGCCCTCTCGAGCGACAGCAGACGACCGCCCGGATATTTTCGTCGTGCGCACCAGCCCTGCAGCCCCGCGACGACAGCCATCGTGACAACTAAGTCCGTCTGGGGCTTGATGCCTCGGATTTGCTTCCTATCTGCTCCGATCCCTTCCGCCCGCCCACCGCACCATGCCCCCTCCCCCTCCCCCACCAGCTGCCTGTCTGTCATATGTCATATGTCACTGACTGCTTGGCTCTTCTGCCGAGCCGAGTGTGCGTGCGGAGGATGTTTGAGCTTTCCCCATGGACCCGATCCCCGGCTGCGGTACCGGCTGGGCTGGCAGCTCAAAGGCTTAGCTCGTTAGCCACTTGGCCTGGCCATGTCATCGCCAGCCCGCCAGCCAGCCAGCCAGCCAGCCAGCCTTAACGAGGCGATCATATACCTCAGCGGCCTCGACTTCACGCCTTCACGGATGCCTGACTGACTGATCCAGCAGCAAACCGCCACGTCTTCAGAACGGAAATCAAGTGTCGCATTTGCTGATTATGAATTACAATATTCGTATATCCTCCTCGTGTGTCGACGGGACGCCGTCCATAGCCGCCTCCCACGTGAGAGGAGATTCGTGACGGACGACGGGGCTAGTGCCGATGTGCGGCCGACGTGTGTACCTGGGTTGAGCAGTCGAGACCTCAAAGCCCACGTAAGTAACCATCCCTTGACGTGGCCGGGAGCGATCGAAACGAGCCAAGGTTGCTTCCTCGATGGGACTCGGAAGCGGCAACACACCGTCTCTCAGCCCTCCTCTCTTCTTCTCCCACTCACACTCAAGCCTTCTCTCCGCTCTCCCCTTCGCCCGCCTTACTCTTCTTGCCGCCGCTGAAGAAACCCTTGATCTTCCTTCCGCCCTGCAGGTACAACCACGAGCACGCAAATACGACGCCAAAGTTGAAGAGGATGTAGGCCCAGAAGAAGCCAAAGTCGCGCCACACGTGGCTGTGGTAGACGTTGAAGCTAGCGCCCTGCGTTGACTCGTCAGCTGCGTTCGAACCATGTTGGGCATGTGAAAGTTTGAAGCGAGCATGGTAAGAAGAGAGACACGGAGGGCAAAAAGGCCAAGGAAAGGACGATAACGCATCCTCCATCCTTTGCGATCGAAGACGACCTGCTGCTGCTGTCAAGCGCACGCGCACACCCTCTCACGAGGTGTTGCGCCTCACCACTCCGACTTGCCGCGTCTTGATCCGGCGTAGACGCCAAGAAAGGTCGTCGTGCCCCCGGTTGCGGTCAGCAGCAAGGAGCTCAAAGCAGCACCCGGCCCGACCCGACCGTACCCTTGTCAAAGAGATTCTCCCGGCTTCTCGCGCGTGGCTTACACGCGCACTGGGGCCCCAGACGCGAATTGCGCGTTCGTGGGTGGGGGTTGTGAGGGGCACAGCAAGGTGGAGAAACCCGCACGGAAACGAGAAAGGGAGAAGCGAAGCGAAAGATGAACGACTTACAAACTGATCTCCAGTGGCATACTGGCAATACCCGCAACTCCCGTCCGAGTTGTTCTGGATGTACCCATTGGTCTGCGCGAACGCGCCCGCATACCCCTCGCAAGTCTGCCCCGGCGGCGCGTAGAAAGTCGCCAACTCCTGGCCATCGCACCTCACAGTCTGGTCGTGCAGCAAGAGCCCCAGGAAGCCCTCGAGCAGGTAGTGGAACGGCGTGAGCCAGTACATCCAGCTCTTCCAGAAGTACGGGAGCGCGGCGTAGGGCACGACGACGCCGCAGAAGCTGACGACGAAGAGGAAGAAGACGGGGACGAGCAGCGAGGCGAGGAGCTCGTTGGGCGCAAAGGATGCGATGGCCAGTCCGAAGCCTAGGTAGAAGAGCTCGAAGACCATGATGAAGAGCCAGACGCTGGCCGAGGTGTAGGTGCTGTAGTTGAAGCCGGGCGGCCAGTACCAACACGCCCAGTACAGCGTTCCGGCAACCAGCCGGTAAGGGATCTCGGAGACGATGGCGGCGAGCGTGAAAGCGAACCAGCTGTAGATTTTCGAGTTCGTTTCGCGGGATTGGAAGATGGAGCGGGCCTTGAGATAGCGGGGTTGGAGTTGTTGGATCAGGGGAGGGCTTATGGTGAGGGTCATGAAGACGGAGAAGAGGCGCGATTGCATGTCGATCTGGCTTTGGCCCAGGTTCCAGAAGGTGAAGCCGTTGAAGAGGCCGGTGAAGATGTGCAGCATGAACATGCCAATCACGTACTCGGGTGACCGCCACATGGCCGTGAAGCTGCGGCGCGCGACCGAGAAGATCTGAGTGGACAGCGGCATTGCGTACTCGCGATCATCCTTGGTCTTGTCTTTCTCTGCGAGGTTGCGACGGTCCGAGATGATTTGCTGGACTTCCTTGCTCAGCTCTGCGTTCTCGGTCGAGTTGGCCCAGACGTCGCCCCAGTCGGGGCCGCTGTAGTCAGGATTGCCTGCTCCAATGGCTTCGAGCATGTACTCGGCCGGGTTCGTCTTGGGCGGGCACTTCTTCGCGCCGTTGCGCTCGAGGTAGGTGAGAAGAGTGTTGCTGTCCTTGCCGAGTTCTCCGAAGTAGACCGTACGTCCACCGCTCTTCAGCAGAAGGAGCTGATCGAAGTTCTCGAACAGCACGCTGCTGGGTTGATGGATCGTGCAGAGAATCGCTTGGCCGGCGTCCGCCAGTTTACGCAGAAATCTCACAATGTTGAATGCCGCACCGGAGTCCAACCCAGACGTGGGCTCATCCAGGAACATCAGTAACTCCGGCTTGCTGGCGAGCTCAACTCCGATGGTAAGTCGCTTCCGCTGCTCCTGGTTGAGTCCAGAACCCGGTATGCCAATCGCGGCACCGGCGATCTCGCGCATCTCCAGAAGATCAATCACGTTCTCAACGTAATCATATTTCTCCTGCAATGGGACTTCTCTCGGCTGGCGCAGTCTGGCTGAGAAGCGCAGGGCTTCACGTACCGTTGACGTCGGCTCGTGCACGTCCATTTGCTCGGCAAAACCAGTGGATCGTTGGAAAGACTGTGGCAGCGGTCTGCCGTCCACAAGGAAGTCGCCTGTCACGACGCCGAATCGGATTCGTTGGGCCAGGGTGTTGAGAAGAGTCGTTTTACCGGCTCCAGACGCACCCATCAGAGCGGTAAGCTTGCCAGGCTTCACGTATCCCTGAACGTCCTTCAATAGCTGGCGCTCTCCATTTTCGTACGGGATCGTGTAGTTGACGTCCTGCCAGGTAAATATGGTGTCGTTCTTCGCAACGCCCTGGGTTGGCCTCTCTTCATTCTCGGTATCACTGGATGGCGCGTCCTTGGGGCTTCCGGCACCGGCAGCGTGATCAGTGCCAGTCTCTTCGTCCCGAGGTTGGCTGTTGTTCTCCATGGCCGACTCCACAGCTCGGGGTACCTGACCGCGTTTGTATATCGTCACTGCACCACCGCCCTTGTTGGGCTTCTGGAGCTCCATACCCACAGCAGTAAGGAAGACGAAGAAGACGAAGAAGGCGCAGATGAAACCAAAGTTCCGCCAGAGATGAGATCGCGAGTAGCTGTACGCAGTCGCAATATAGTCTGCACCACTGACGGTCAACGAACCGGGTGTGCTTCCCTGGATGGCGCAAGTCTGGTACTGCTCGGTGGCGCCCGGCACCCCCTCCGGTACAATGTACGGCGGGGCGCATTGGATCTCAAGGTTGTAGAACTCGTTCGCCATGAGAGCCTCGAAACCGTACTGAACGGGATTGATCCAACGGATCCAACTGAACCACGGATGCATCTTGCGCGGTGGAATCAGATATCCAGTGTACACTACGAGCGCCTGGATCGCCACACCAGTAATACGCGTTGCCACGTCAAGAGACCCGACGAGAGAACCGATGGCGCGGAAGAACGCGTACATTGTCATGGTGATGGTGAAGAGGATGAGCAGGGAAATGAAGAACTGGCTGGCCGTTCTCGACAGATTGGACATGAAGTAGACCACGACATCGAAGATGAAGACTTGGACAAAAACCAGAGGAACATCGACGACCGTCTGAGCAATGGCGTAAGCGGATGGTCTATAGAACGAGAAACTCTTGTGCTTGAGCAGGATCGGCCTGCTGGAAAAGGCAGCCGTGAGTTCGGCAAGGGCGAGAAGGGCGTTGAAAAGAAGCATGAAGAACATCACACCACCGCGAGTGAAGACTCCGGAGGAGGTTTGCGGCTGGTCGTAGAAGAGACTGCCAACGATCAAAGCCTGAAACAGAATTCCACCCCATTTGCCAAACAGCGATTGCTTGTCTCCTTTCATAACAAGGAACTGTCGCTTCGTAGCGGCCATGACTTGCGCGTGGAATGGTATCGTGTAATTCTTCTTCTTCGTGGCTTTCGTCTGCGCAGCGAGACGCTCCTCGATAAGTCTCTGCGTATCTGTCTCGAATTCCTCGATCTCGGCAAGGTTGCGCTTGTGCTGCTCGCTCTTGAGAAAAGCATCTCCGAACTGGGCGGGAGATCTCGGGATGCGATCCTCCCAACCGTCTTGAATATTTCTCTCGTGCTCGTCGGTTACGGAGGTGAGGAAGTCGGCGCTCGTCCACCTTGCTGGCTGCGCGAAACCCAGAGACTTGAAATATTTGACCGCTTGATCCGTGGGACCAAAGTAGCAGCACTGACCCTCGTCGATGAGGAGAACTTTGTCGAAAAGACGGTATAAGCTCTCTCCGGCCTGGTACAAAGCGATGCTGGTCGAGCAATGCGCCATGTTTGTCATTGACCTCAGACTCTGCACGTACTCGAGCGCTGTACTGGCATCCAGACCTTTTGTGCTGTTGTCCCAGGACTGCGTGGAAGCTTTGGTGATCATGGCTTCCGCAATCGACACACGCTTCTTCTCGCCACCACTCACACCACGGACGAACTCATTGCCCACCTTCGTGTTCATCGTGTGTTCGATCCAGAAGAGCTTGCTGACAATGCGAAGGAATTCGTTGATGTAGTCTGTTCTCGACTCGCCTTCCTTGCGAGAATCCTTTCCCGGGGTTCTGGTCTTCAGCGCAAACTTCAGCGTGTCCTTCACCTTGAGCGTTGCATAGTGCAAGTCCTCTTCGGGGTTGTAGAGAACCTCACTTCGGTACTTCTTCATCATTTCGGCGGCAGATGTGCCGCCATAGGTGACCTCTCCTTCGATGCTTTCGAAGCCGAACCTTTGGTTGCCGATGACTTTGAGGAAAGTGGAACATCCTGCACCCGGTCGTCCGAGCACCAACAACATCTCGCCTGGTTTGATGCAGCCCGAGAAGTTATTGATGATGGTCTTGACTGGGGGTTTGCCAGTTGCTTGTCTGGGCCCCTTTGTGACGAGGTTTTTGATGAAGCGCGGCAGGCCCAAGAAGATGTCGCCGTTGGTAGGTTGCAGCGCGGCGCCCAGACCCATGCCCTTTACCGTGAGATTCTTGAAGATGACGCCGAGATGCCTCGTCTTTTCCTCTTCGGAGTTTTCCTGGCGAGATTGACCAAACATACGACTCATCAGCCGGTTGATCTCCTCCTGCTCCTCCTGGTGCTCGGGATCCACGGTGGAGATGGAGCCGTTGCCGGACTGGTTCGTCCTTCTCCTCGAAATGACTCTGAACAAATTCTCCTCGGTCTTGGGTGTTTTGGAGGACGTCTTGGCCAGGGACGGTCGCCCGTCCGCATGCTTTTGACCGCCGGTCCTGATGGGCGCAAAGCCGCCATCCCCGTCGACATGCTCGTCCTGAGCCGACTCGACAGACTCCCTCGGACGGCTTTCCTCGACACGCCCAACTAGTTCTGCTTTTTCTGGACTGTGCTCTCGAGGCGTGGACGTTTCGGTGGCAAGGTGCTCTGACGAGACGCGGTTGCTGGCGGTGGCGACAAGGGTCGGGGCGGTTGAGATGCGCGGGTTGGTTTGGACGGACGAGCGGACGGCGGTGGTGGTTGAGGTTGACAGCTGGTGACTGCGGGACGAGCCGACGTATGACTGCTGCCGAACATTAACGTTATTCGAAGCCGGCGTCTCGGGCCAGGCGCCGGGCAAGTCTTCCATTGCCGGCGTCGGCCTCTCGGAATTGGTGTTGCTGCCATCCATGATAGCGCGTTCTGACATTGGCCTCTCGGAACTGGTGTTGGTGCTGCCATCCATGATAGCGCGTTCTGGCGTGCAGGACTAGAAAAACACGGTTTCACGCTCCCATGCGCGTCAGTCGCTCCAGCGTCTGAAGAAGCTGCAGGCTGGGATCAGGACAAGGCCAGAAAGCCAAGCAGCCGAGCAGCCGAGCGGAAAACAAAAAGCAAGACGCTTGATGGTTTGATGGTTCGAGACTAGTGGAGGGCCAGTGGTCCGGGATTCGGTGGTGGTGGTCAACAAAGACGCAGCAGCAGAAACAATCGAACAGCAAGCAGCAAGCTGAGAGAAAAGGGTCCCACACCGGCGTCTTTCTATCAAACGGTGATGAGAGCTACGTGTCTGCCTCGCCGCACGCCTTGTCGACATTCACTTGCACAATTAGCTGAAGAACCGATCGACGGGCCAGTTGTTTGCGTCATCCAGCCCGCACGCGTCGAAGATAAGTACATAGAGCGGCGCCCTCGGGCTCTGCCAAAACCCCGAGCTCCACTCAACTCCTCAGCCGCCGAATTAATTATGCAGCCACACTCGTTTGCTCCTTTGCATCGCAGCGAATCCTGAGCGAGTCGCTTTGAGCCCCTAGTCCGTCTGCCGCTGTTGTTCGGGAATTGGCTGCATTCATTCTGCCAGCCACGCCGGTCTTTCGGCTCCTATGTAACGTTATCTCCGCTCGGAGACGGATTAGCGCCCCCGAGCTCGACAACATCTCAGCCTCCGTGTTGTTCGTCGACCGCGCCATATGAGTTGCTGAGGTCACCGCGTATAACCAACCCTATGAACATCGACGGTACCCTACAACGACTAGCCGCACCACTGCATCTCGGGCATACAGAGCTCCGATGGCCTCTATCTATTCCTTCGTGTGCGATGCCCCTGTGAGCCTGGTCAGCTGAATCAGGGGTTTCGCTCACTCAGCCAAGCAGGGCTGAACCTGCTGCTGACCACTTGCATAACCTCTTGTCAGAATCACCTGTCGGCTACGTACGTAAAGCAGCCCAGGTCTTCCACAGGACCTAGGTGGAAAGCTCTGGAAAGCTCCGCGGACGCCAAAGCAAGCCAGGACCACGTTTGGCAGCGAATAGAACGTCTTCAGGCCAGAAGAAATCACGTTGGGCATTGCGCGACCTGTGGATAATTTGGTAGTCCTACGGGACATTTCTCCGCATTGGGTCATTACTTCTGGACGTGCTTCAACCCGCTGGACTTCGTATGAGGTGGGCAGTTCAGTCATCCCCGCAACCCCACACAGCATGTATCAAGAGATAGAAGCAGGCCAGAACAGCGTCTCTAATTACCTTGAAGCAGGCGCCGAACAGATCGCCTCCGTGCTTGGAACAAGTCCACCCAGCATGTAGCAAGAGAAGATGAGAGGAACTGGGCCAGCCCTATCTGCCGGGTAGACTGAGTTCATGCAGCGCAGCATCTGATTGACATGCCAAAGCCGGGTTGCACACGACCATCACAGCAAGTCTCACAACTCTCAAAGCCTCTGTATTTGCCCCTACGAAATACTGCCCCACGACGTCCACACGCGAGCGCGCTCAATTCCCACGTGCGCTCTCACTCCACGCTCTCGACCCACAGTATCCAATTCACAGCGACCGGAACATACTGATACAGCCACTCATCGACGAACGTAGTAAATGTAGCCCCCAAGCCTTCTGGCCGCGTCTGGATCAGCGCGAAAGATCGCCGAGGGGTCAAGCGGCTGCTCTTCCGGACCGCCGCCCTCGACCGGGTCCCTGAACATGTGACCCACGACATCAAGCTCGTGCCTATTTCCGTGCCTCACCATGGCGGTCGCATTCAGAACGTCGTTTGCGAATCTGTTGGTGACACCAGGCGTATATCTTTCTCTTTCGAAGTTCATCGCTCCCTCACCATTGGCCCAGAGAAGGAGCAGTGGACTATTGCCATGGAGTCTGTTGCAGGCGTCCACCAGATCTGTCCATTGTGGTCGAAGAGTACGGACGGGATCGGAAACGGGATCGAAGTCGGACACGTTCTGGCGCACTCGAGGGCGTTCGTGGGCTAGGAGCGCAGTCGTGAGCGCGGGAATGTGGTAATGCTCCGCGAAGACGGCCAGGTCGAGCACCCTATCGAAACAGATTGATCGCAGCGGTATCTCGATGGAGCCTGTCTCGAGCCAGTGCTTGAAGTGGCGGATCGTTTCCGGAGTATCCCAGATGAAGAAGGCCCTGCGGCTGTATGCGACGTCAATCTGTTCTCGGGATAGGCTGGGGGTCTTGGAGAGAAGTGCTTCGCTTGTGTCAAGGTAACCGCCCTCAATTGTTCCCCCCAGGAAAGGTGCTGCGCAAAGATAGACATGCTGTCTTTCGGAGAAGTGGCGCCTGTGTCTGGTTCTTGGTGTTGGTCTGGGGAGGACACGTTGGTGGGAATTTCTGCAATGATTGCCGAAATCCAGAGTGGAGAGTCGGTAGGGAAGAAGGGAAAGAGACAAAGGCGGATTGGCATTCGGCTTCGCTCAGTTCGTGCGCGCTAGCCGAATCGGGAAGGATACATAAGTTGTCGCGCACGCAGGTGGACACGGAGGCGGGCGACCACTACGAACCGAGAACATACCTTCCAGCGGCACAGCTTGCCCTACACGACCGAGGCAGAATTTGGAGGCCGAAGTTTCATTCCTGAAGAATTCCCGAGCGAAGTGCCGGCAGTACGGATGCTCGTGTAAACAGTGACATGTCAAAGCAACCTGCACACGACCATTTGCACCAAGTTTCTTTGATTCTCAACGTCTCTATGACTGCATGCTCCTGCACCAATGACCGGACCATCAAGCTACACCACAAACCAGGCATATACACACGCACCCCAAAACCCCCACCCGCCCTTGTTCCGAATATCGTCACTGTATCAATATCAGCCATGTAAAACAAACGTAGAAGATCTCAATCAAAACATACTACCGATGGACTCCACGTCCACAAACACGCCCGATGCACCGGCGTCGTCGTCGTCTAGGCGTATCCGAACACGTTGTCGTTGTCCGGATTGCTCCGGAACATGAGGGACGGGTCCAGCGGCTCCTCCGCGCCCTCTGGCTCCCTCAACAAGGCATTGGCGACGTCGACTCCATGCCTGGCACCCTCTCTGACCGCAATGATTGCGTCGATGGAGTCGAGCAAGAACCTCGTGGTGAGGCCCTCCTCGTCGCTCTTCTTGCGCTCGCCCAGGAAGAAGGACCGGGCCGCCGTGCCGTTGGCCCAAAGCTTGAGCAACGGGCTGCTCTCAGGGAGCCTCTCACACGCATCCTGGATGTGACGCCACAGGGGCAGAGACTGGTCATACGGGTGGTAGTCCCGCAGGTGCTGGCGCTGGTGCTTGAGGATGGTGGCTTCGAGCGTCGGGATGCAGTAGTAGTCGGCGAAGACGGCGAGGTCGAGCATGGTGTCGGCCGTGAGCGGGTTCGGGTCGTTGGCGGGAAGCATGATCGAGCCTGTCTTGAGCCAGTGCTTGAAGACGCGGAACGTCTCCGAAGTCGTCTGCCGGATGATGATGGGGCTGCTGCGGGACTGGACGTCGGTGTTAGGCACTCATGGAACTTTGGGCGAGGGGATGAGATCGCCGAGACTTGCCTCTGTCCATCCTCCGTTGAGGGCGTTGTCGAACCAGGCGGATCGGCTGCAGAGGAGCTGCCTTGAGAAGAAGTGGAGAAGCGGGCTGCTGGTAGAGTCAACTGGCGCGTGGCAGGCTTGGAGGACGGGTCTCTGACTGTTTTGGTCTGAGGGCGCATTGGGAGCCATGTTCGTGGGATCGTATGGCTCCAGGTAGACAATGACGACGGGACTCTGACTGGCTTGGCCTGATGGCGCGTTGGAAGACATGGTCGTGGTAGGTTTGCTTGTGTTGGGGATGCTTTGGAGCTGTACGTCGATATGTTTGGGAAGAAAAGATCTGAAGATCTTATGATGTTTGAGGTTTGGAGGGCAGGGAAGAGAGAAACAAGGCGGCGAAATGGCCTTCGTTTTGATTCAATTTCGTGGCGCTAGCCAAATTTGGAGGGATGCATAAGATCTTGTGCCTGAAAAGGGGGGAGGGCGACAATTATGGAACTACTGACATACCTCTCAGTGTTACCTCTCTCGATGCAGGCCAAGTTATCGCTCCGTCAACCAAGAAAGAGCAGGGCCTGCAACGTATGCACACACTACCAGACGCATCGTGGGCCCGTCTACTTCATATAATGCTTCTACTTTGGTCTTTTCTGACTGATTTTGCGCCCATACCAGCGATTCGACTACTCCTACAAATGCTACTAGATAACTCCATATCATACAACTCTTTTCTTCAATTCTTCCGACCTAGACATGCGCCCAGCCGTCAATCCTCAACACTTGCATCTCGTCGATGGCGCAAAAAGCTCCAGGCTCCGGCGTCTTCAGTTTCCTCTCCCGTTCAAATATCTTGAGCTGCACCACATCCTCCTTACTCTTTCGCAGCGCAAACCACCTCTTGAGCCTATTCACCCACGTCCCTTTGATCAGATCCACCAGCCCAACCCACGACCACCCATCGCCCGGGTTCACTGCGTCGTACGCCGCCTTGTCATAACCCACTCTGACAGCCGGGTTGACAAAAACGCCGTGCGCATCCGAATACGGATTGTCGGCGTGTATGAGGCAGCACTCGCTGGCTTCAAGGTGCTCCTTCGCCAGGTTATCCGGCAGGCTCCTAAAGCGTAGGTTCTTGAGCTTGGTGTAGTAAGGCGTGGCGTCAAAGACGATCATCCCGTTCCAGCAGCTGCGCACGGGGACGGGGCTGCCTGCCTTGATGGCGCTGCGGGATTCGTGAGAGGCAAAGTATGGGAAGGTGGATTGGATGGCCTCGCGGCCGTCGATGTCACGGAGTGCGAAGGAGTCGTAGAATGCGGGTGGGTGCTTGAAGTCGAGGGCGCAGGCCGCCGCATAGTGGCCTTTGTTGGTGTTTAGGAGGGCTAGGACATCTTCAGGCTATACATGTATCAAGATCAGTCCCTCGTGATATACTCTGGACGGGCGATTCCTACGGTGAATACTACGTCATTTAGAAACAAGACTTTATCGAACTTCTCCCCGGCCTTTTCCAACTCAGTCATTGGCCTCAAGGTCCGGTTCCTCAGCCGGGCGAGATATGGAATCCGTCTAGGCTCGTTGAAGCCCGCCTTCTTGTCCTCCCGAAGAGCTTCGTCAAGGTTGGCCTGTCGGGTGACATGGTCCAGCTCTACAGTCCTCCTAACGCGGCCCTCTCCCAGTGCCGCATCCAACTCCTTCAACGCCCCTTTCGTGTCGTCTAGACTATTGCTCTCATAGATGCTGACGTATACGTTCGCCGGACCAAGGGCCTGGGTCAGAGCGATCAAGGCGGCATTCCAATGCTGGCGCAGCAGCGGCTCATCGTGCAGATGGACACTCGATATAAATATCTTTTCCCCCTTGGACGTCGAAGTAGCACGAGCTTCAGCATCGGCAAGCTGCAGGTTCCTGCGGATGGCAACTGTCTCGAACAGCGTCCAGAGAATGAGGAGGAGCGGGAGGAGGTCGAAGAGCAGCGTTCGAGGTAGACGAGAGGGGCTCGTATAGCGACGGGGGATCAGCATGATAGCTGGTGTTTATCTTCGTAGCATTGTGGAGCAACGGGAAGCTTGCGAGCTTGCGCAGGCACCGCCATCAGGTTGCGTCATGTCCTTATCTTATCTTATCCCCAGGGCCTCGATTAATTAGTTTAATCTTGCACGCCTTGGTACAACCTCTGCAACACCACAGCACCACAGCACCACAGCACCACCCACACCATCTAACAGAGTTACACAACATGTCTACCACCGCAGTCCTCGCTGGCGGAACTGGCCTCGTCGTACGTGTACCACCCTCTCTCACCTAGACATATCCACTGCCATCCGCCGATATCCGCTAAGCTAACCCTTCAATCCACCACCAGGGCTCCAACATCCTCACAACCCTCATCTCCCACCCGACCATCGCCCACACCTACGCCTTCGCCCGTCGAGCCCTCCCCACCCAATCCCCGCGCCTCTCCACCCTCCCCGCCGACCCGACCTCATCCTCCACCGACGACTGGCCCACCCTCTTCCCCGCCGTGACCCCAGACACAGCAACTCCACCCCGCCTCTTCCTCTCCGCGCTCGGCAGCACCCGCGCCGCCGCCGGCGGCCTCGCCAACCAGCGCAAAATCGACTACGACCTGAACCTCGCGCTTGCCAAAGCCGCCAAAGACGCCGGCGTCACCACCTACGTCCTCATCTCGACGACTGGCGCCAACAGCGCCGCCAACGCGACACTGCAGCCGTATCCGCGCATGAAGGGCGAGCTCGAAGACGCGGTCAAGGCGCTCGGCTTCGAGCACACTGTCATTCTGCGTCCGGGTCTCATTGTGGGACGCAGGGAGGAGAGCAGGTTCATCGAAGCGCCGTTTCGGTACCTGGCCAGCGGTCTGGGCTCGGTGACGAACAAGCTCAAGGACTTTTGGGCGCAGGATGCCGAGGTGATTGCGAGGGCGGCGGTGAGCGCAGGATTGAAGTGTGTCGGGGGAGAGAGGGAGACGGGCGTTTGGATGGTGACGCAGGCAGATATCATCAAGATGGGTCGTGAGGAGTGGAATGAGAAGGAGAACGTTGTTGCCAAGTAAGGCTTTTAGGAGGAGATGTGTTTGGTGGATGTTGATACCCTGTTTCTCTGTCACTACTAAGGACTTGTCTATACTGTAGTTGTCTGTGTTATAATGTTTTTATTTGTAGATTGCTTTTTATGAATCTGTAATCAAGAGGCTGAAGGTACTTGTTCCTGTTTGTATATCTACCCTCTTCTTGTGTCATTCTATTTAAGAGTAAGATTGAAGATATTTCTGAATTCTAAACAGCCGGCTAGTAGTGTAAGGCAGCAGGACATCACTGTATGTGGTCGTGGTGGCGATTGCTGCAAGCTTCGCCGACGTCATTGTTGCTGGACAGTGCGAGCTGCTGAGCAGCATATGAGCATATGAGCACATGAGCGTGGGAGTGATGCATGTGAGTGCAAGTTCCGCTCTTGGAAGATTCATCATGGTTGTATAGCTAAGCAGGGTATCGAGACAACATGTTAATGGCAGGCTCATTGATCAACCGAGTTAAATGTCATAATAACGCTTATTTTCAATCACATGGACGTATTTGGGCAAGTGCTCACTGCTTGTTGGCTCTTGCCTATTGTATTCCAAGGTGTGGGCGCAAGGCCCTTGACAACACAGAGGCGAAATCACAACATGCATGAATACTTTTCATTGGCAGTGAGTCACTCTCTTTATCCTTAGCTGGGCAAAAGGCCAAGTGTACCAAGGTATGGCGTATGTCATTGATCAAAAGTTTCCCGTTGACGAAATATAAGATCAGGTTTCCACTTTTGACTACTTGACTTTAGACCAACGGCAACTCTTATACCTAAAACTCTCGATTCCCCCTCCTCTGTACTAGTATTCATACATAGACACCTCCTCCGGTTATCAGTCAACATGCCAACCGGGTGTTATGGCTGGTATTGCAACCCTGACTCGCCCTGTTGCACGGAACTGAATGCAATCAAAAAGCAAGAAGAGCAGCGTATTGCAGACTTGAGGGAAACTGCATCGCATAGTGACCCTTCCATCTTCGAGTGAGTCTTCTTATTGTCATATCACGGCAAGGTACTGATCAGGCACATCATCAGAACCATGGGCATGGACATGGTCACCGTCGAGCTTGAAGGCAAAGATGGCGACAGCAAGCGCTTCCCGATCTACAAAGAGCTCCTTTGCCGCGACTCCAAATTCTTCAAGGCCGCCCTCACCGGAGGTTTCTCTGAAGTAAGAACGCTCTCACCATACAGAAAGAATCCCAGCTGACCTCGAGATACCAGGCGCACAGAGGCGTCGTGAAAGTCAAGGACACTCCGGAAAAGACGTTCAGGGCCTTTATACAGTGGCTCTTTACCAAGGACTTTGTCAAGACCGGCTACGAAGAGGTCATCGACTACCCCCTGCACGAACTCCTCGACCTCTTCATCTTCGCCGACTTCTACGACGTCCCCGAACTGCGCGCCCTTGTTCTCGAAAGATGCGCTCGCATGACCTTTGACTGGACCCCGGAAGCTGTCACACGGGCCTACGACCGCGTCCCTGAAGACTCTGAATTCATCAAGAAGATGGTCAAACGAGCCCTCTGGAATTGGCACCCGGACGCCTTCGAAGAGGAGAAGGACCTCTACCCGCCCCAGTTTGTATGGGATGTCATGGCTCGGTCTCTGAAGAACCGAAAGAACTGGCCGGAGCCCAGGTAATTAGCACTTGTCCAAAAAGATCGTTGGAAGGAGAAATCCTGAAACACCACGAGGCTGACGCTGTGAATAGTGTTCTTGATGATAATGTCTACTAGAATGTCATGAAACAACTCGACTGGATTATTGTTACCTTTCATGGCTTTGGGTACTATTCGGTCTCAATAGCTCATTCTCCGCATGCCAACATGGCACTTGCTAGCAATCATTCTTGAATTACCTCGCCGGACAAGCTCAGTGAAGCCTGCTCAAGCGAAACTGTGACCAGAATGTATTGAACATAACAATATTGACATGTGATTAACTGTACAAAATCCTCAAGCGAGGCCTAAGGATTCAATGGCAGTATATACAGAGAAAGACTGACAACCATCTCTATGCTTTCCGTGCAGTCACCTTTTCCATGCCGCAACGGAAAATTTTCAAGTCGCTCACAAAGACCGAAATGAAGCATGGAAAGAAGAAGAGAACTGTTCCACAAACTTTTGTACAAGAAAAGCCACTCCATTTGGCGAATAGCCACGCCACTGTCGCAGACTTGGATCAAATCTTTGGACAATTAGGAACAAGAAAGGAAGGGTAAGGGTATTGAGAGGCATTGAAGAGCTCAAGGACATATCAGTGTGTAATGAGAAAGCTGCTAAGCGGAAATCAAAGCCATCGCATCACTAGCCGTAAGCCATGATTGTCCAACAATGAGAAGCTCCTGAAAAGCCAGTCTCTACCTGCTGATTTCGACCATGCCGATAGTAATGCAAGCAGCGTAGGGTAATTCGCCGTAAGCTCAGTGACGGTAGTCTCGCTCAGGATTCCACGTCCTGCATCAGGATATCCGTGCGGACATTGTCAGGTACAGCAGTCTTGCCGCTGCTTTCGATGTGGCTGTTGTTGTCTTCCTCAACCAAGGTGTCGTCATTCCCGGAAAGACTACCGTCAGCTCCGTTCACGTCATCATTGACAGGTGTGGTGCCTTCCATGTGATCCACATTTTCTTGCTTGTCGCCTTGTTTGTCGGCGTTGCGATCCTCGGCGTCATGTTTCTCGACATGGTTCTCGGCGTCATGGTTCTCAGCGTCCTGGTCCTGGACATTCTGGTCCTGGGTCTCCTGGTCCTGGGTCTCCTGGTTCTGGGCGTCTTGAGACCGAGCACCATGATCCTGGGCTTCTTGGCGCTGGTCTTCATGGTTCTGGACGTTATGATCCCGAGCGTAACCCTCCGGATCCACAACGGGGCGAAAAATGTCCTCGTCTGCAACTTCCAGGATTTCGGCGATCTCGCCGCGTATTTCATGCTCTACCTTTGGCATCATGGACGCATCGGAGTACTGCTTTCCACCAAGAACCATGGTGTAATCACGGCGAAGAGTCTGGTAGATGGCCTCGGCACGATCCCTCATCACTTGCTTGATGTCCTCGCACATTGCGTTGAGGTTGTCTTTGACGCCTTGACAAGCGTCGCGGAACATGGTGTTGCGAGCCTGAGTGACGTGGTCTAACATAGCTGCTTTCATGCGCATGAACATCCCCCCACCTAGTTTGATCTGTTAGTGTCCAGACAAGGAGGTCGCAATCGAAGTGTGTTCATACCGCGTTCTTCACTGCAAACAAGGTAAGCGTGACTCATAGCAAGGCCGATAGCTGGAATAAACTCTCTGGGTCGAAGGTAAGCACTATAAATACTGACACAATGTATGAAGCAATTTACCTGCTGGCGTCACGCTGCGTTGCAGTCATTAACTCCACTACAACCTTGGCATGCTCATTGAGATGTGGTTCGTAGCCTTGCAATTGGCGGTTCAACGCGGCAAGACCTGCGAGGCTCGCTCCAGTGTCTTGTGCACGCTTTTGCACCACGTCATTGAAGTGTCTTAACAGATTGACGGTCTTCCTGGTAAAGTTTGCGACCTGCATAGGAAGCCGACGTTGGAAAGCTCGTTCCCATCCGGTTGCCAAATTCTTGATGATAGGCTCTACCAGCTCGCCATTGAGATCTCGGGGACCCGAAGCGCCTTTGTAAACACCGTTTCGTCTTACTGTCGCTTTGTATGTCTGAAAGTGCAAGCCGCCTGCGTGCTTAGGAGCGCCCCAGCCAGTAGCAGTTGGCACAGCGGCATCTGCTGCCTTCGGAATGATCTCGTCATACTTGTCGTATATGTGTTCGGTCAAGACAGCTGTCATGTCGTCAAGGCATTCGCCGACAATATTGTCCAGTCCCCTTCCAACCTTGAGCAGCTCTTTCTCGAGGAAGGCATGTTCAGCCTTCTTCTCTCGTTCAGACATCTTGACGCCAGTGCCGTCATTACTTGACCAAAGCTCCATGGAGTTCATTAGTTGAGTAAGGTCACCGAGGAATCTGCGGCAAGCTGCAGCCCTGCCCGCCTCTGTGAGTTTCTTGCAATGAGCCTGGAGCTGTGGGATACCTGTCTCTTCGGCGTTGTTGAATCCCGGCACGGCCTTGTCTCGTTTCAATCGCCCGCTCAATTTCTGATAGGCCCGACTTGATATACAGAAGACGGGAAGGGACCGTTTGACCTCTTCGTAATCGCGAATGTCTTCTTCCGGATTCCAATTCTCTTCATCTTCCTCCTCTGCTGTCTCCTGATCTAATTCCTTGATGCCCAAGGCGAAATCTTCTTGTATGGCTGTTTTGGAAAACTCGTTCCTTGCTTGAATGATAAGTGCGTTGATCTCGGATTCGAGCTCGAATTCCCGCTTCTTCGAATGCTTGATTTGATCATTCAACTCGCTGGCTTTTTCTTCAAGGAGCCTTTCCTCTTGGCGAGCGTCCTTCTTCTGTTGTTTAAGCTCTCTGAGCTTGGCCACAATATTGTCCTCAGTCAAAGGGACACGCTCTTCAACATCGTCGGCTTCATCATCTTCTGGTGAGCTTTCGTCCTCAGTGCTTTCGACCTCTTCCGCATCGTCGATGAAATCGTCGTCTGAGTCATTGCCTCGGCGTTTCTTGCCCGTGCTTTTAGATTTCTTCGAATCACGCTTCCGTTTTTTGGTTGATTGCGAAGGTTCGTACACAGTCTTTCCGTCCTCAATCTTGTCTTTGAGTTCTTCCCAGACCTCAATTTGCTCGTCGAATTTGTCTTTGCTTTCACGGTAAGCTGCCTTAGACTCCCTGCACTCCTTCAGCTGGTTTTGCAGCTTTTTGATCTCCGCTGCGTTGTTATCGAACTCGTCGAGCGATTTCTGTGCGGTATCTCTAAGGTTCAGCGTGTCCAAAGCCTCTGTCATGGAAATGTCGTCGGTTTTACTGCAGATAAACGTTACCGCACTGTATGTGCCGTCATACTTGAGGATTCTCTTGAAAGCATCTCCCAATAAATTCTTTGCTGCCTTGTCGTTGACAGCACGCGTAATGGGGGCCAAGATCCATAGGCCTGTGCATTGTTTCATGTAACCTTCAGCTACTGCTCTACGAGCAGCGTTGTCATCCTGCACACCAGGCAGATCGACGATGACCGCACCTGTCGACAGAGCGGGCGATTTCGTGTAAATCTTGACCACTTTGATGAGAGGCCAATACTCCATCGCGGATTGCACCTTCTTGTCATCTGCTTTGCCTCTGTCTTTGCTGTCCACCCAACGCTGTAAGCGGGTGTGAAACTGCTCCGGAGTCCGCTCGTTGATGAATTTTGTAGTACCCAACAAATTCTTGGCCGAGATCTCCTTCATTAGGCCTTGGATGGATGCATCTTTCAGCATTTCCCTGGTGTGATACGGGTATACGGCCTTTATCTTTGCGTATGCAATACCAGCATCTGAATCTGCATTACTGGCATCCTTCGACACATTCCCACTGCCGTCTAGGAGATCGGTGAGGCAAAGTTCGAGGTCCTTTTGCCACTCTTCCTGCTTGATAAATTCAACCTCCGCACGATACTTGCTATTCTCATCCTCGCAATCATTGTAAGAGAGCTCCGTGACTACCGCAGTACAAGCTCGCATGCAGTTGGTGGGAACGAGTTTTTCCTCGTCGAGGATGGCGTTTATCACGCTACTCTTTCCGGCGCCAGTGTTGCCTACCACACCAACGATCGTCTTTGTTCTGACGGCCTGTTTCTTGATTGCTTCAAGAGCGTTCAGCCATTCGCTAGCGTCAGTGCTGTCGTTCGTATATTTGTCCAGTGAGTCGCGCATCTTCTCGATGAGCCCAAGGCCCGCTTGCACCCCCGATTCTAGAACATCAGGATCGTCTTTGTTCTTCTCCAGCAGCTGCTGCAGGAACACATGCTGACGTCGACCCTCACTCTCTTCACCGTGGTCATCAATCTGCGGTGAAGTTCTCTCGTCCATTGGGAAGTTTTCGGCTGCAAATTTGTCGTCTAGGGGCTGTAGATTAGCGACAAGAGCACTAGACGGCCGGTCAGATACCGATGGGCTGCCAGAAGGAGTGGTATTTTGCTCGGTTCTAAGCCTTATCAAGGGCTGCGCCATTTGCGGCTGATTCGTAGTGGTGGGTACAGGATATCGGGCATACGGCGTAGTATCGTGTATCGGTGGCGGCATGTTGTTGTAGTTGCTAGGAGCTAGAGCTGAGTAGCTACCACCGAGAGAAGACGGCGGGAGAGCCCCATATACCATCGGTCGGGTTTGTTGGGGAGCGTACGCAGCAGCGTAGCCTCCAGCTGATATTGGAGGCGTCTGAATTTGGTATGGGTGGGGTGAATGCATTCCTCTCACATCAGAAGAAGACGATCTGCTGCCGTTAACAGATGGAGATTCGCCATGGGACATGTCTCTCGCCCCGTCAAATCCGAAAGATAATGTGCGCCTTGCAAATGGTTGCGAAGCAGGATAAGGCGAAGTGAGAGGCTGAACGGCGGCCGATGGCATAGTAAGCGTCGATTCAACCACTTCTTTCTTGACTGTATTTCCAGTCAAGTGGCCGTTGATCATTCCGCTCTGAGGCTGCGGCCCAAGGGGTCGTGACTGATCGGAGGACTCGACTTGATTCACCAAGGCTGATGGTCTGTTGGGCTGCGCCATAGCTTGGAAGGCGATGATCTTGGGGTTGCTAGGATCTGGCTCAATGTTTGCCAGTTCGTCCATTCTGACGTCCAGATTGGGGAAGCCGCCATCGTGCATCAACTGAGGATACACTTGATAATTGTTCAAATACGCGTCAGCGACTTGGCGGACGGTAATTCTCTGTGAGTCCAATTAACTAAGTCCGGCAGATAGATTCGACAATGATAACTAACCGCATTCGCTTTGATCCAAAGGAAATCCGCCTGCTCCAGAAACGAATCCGGACTTTTGCCTTCATGCAAGACTGCCACCCAGTATCGATTTGGCTTCATCTGAGTATCGGGCTTACAAGCCCTGACCCGGTCGTAAAACTTGACATCCATGAGTGCAGCCGACTGAGACAGAAGTGGAAGAAGATGTTTTGACCGAATACCCCTTATAGAGCAATGAATGCAACGTACCCCCCCTTATGTCGAGTTTATGTGCTGGTTGACTCTGGAAAAGTTTTGGAAGAGTATTAGATGAGAAATGACTACAGAGAATCAGTGACGCTTGGAAGTCATCCAATCGCCATCTCCGTGTGAACTATGCTACAGTCTGGATGTTACTGTTTAGCTTGTCAGGCCTTGGCGAGCTTTGGCCGAAAGGAGTAGGATGTTGTGGCGTTGCAAATAAGGTGTGACAATGGGTGATGCGGGCAGCAGGTCAACGCGACGAGAAGCGACGCGTCTGCGCTAGTCCATATCTGGACTGGTCAGTTCACCCCGCGCGTTCACAGTCCGTGCGCCTTTCGCTCGCAGTGACAACAACGAGAAATTAGATTAGACAAAGAGCTGTTCATCTTCTAATCATGCCCACATCAGTGACTTACGACGGAGATGCGGGTTTCAAGCGTTCGCTATCAACAGCAACGACACTTTGATGGAAAATTCCCGGGGGGAAATCTTCGTGGCCACAACGTGCGGACTTACGATACATACTGTAGGCGACCCAGATTTGAGCGGAGCGTCCAACATTATAAGGACTGTACTTTCTAGGACTTCATGAAGACCGACATAGGCGCAGAGTACGAGTTGAATCGGATCTAAGCTTCTACAAAGTGGCTCCGATAGGGCCCTTTGAACAGAGGAAAGCCTCGTCGAACCTTTAGTGGGATGGGTAGGCTTCATCAGCTGCTCCGCTTGATAGGAAATGCTGATGAAATACCTGCAAGGCAGACTTTACAACATGTAAGCATCGGGGCAGCTGGAAGATCAATGGAAAAGAACGACGACCAGTTCGTCGACGTTCTAGTTTTCCCATAGTAACAATGCAGCCATTTGTATAGCCCATGTTGAAAGTCTTATCCATATTTTGGGCATTTTATCAGGCCAGCAGCGGACAAAGAATAGGTTTTGTGTTCGTCATCTTTGTCTTCAAGTCGTCTTCAGAGCCCTCAAACATATTAATAAACACAATGTCATTGTGCTGTTTGTCTTCCAGATCACCCTTTGTTCCTATCATTTAGGCCATATATACTACCCTTCTCCGAGTCTGCTCAACGCATGTATCAGAACGAAACGACAACTCCTACACTCACCGATATTGACTAGGATACGCCTAATCCCACGCCCACTCACGAAATCACAATCCAGAAACTAGAGGCTACTCAGCGCTAATACGAAACCATGACACAATTGAAGCAAAGCAGACGGCAAAGGTATGTTAGATAATTACCCTTTCCATGAAGTATGAATCCATAACTAACCAAGTCGCTCTAATAGGCTGCCGCCAGGACCTGGCTTCGAGCCGGACCTCAACAATCCGATCCACAAGATATTCCGGTATGAGAACTTCCGAACCGTAACAAAGGATGAGTATAGGACAATGAAGCTGGCCTTCAGGCTTGCTTCGAAATTGCTGACTGACGAGCACATGCTGCAGTGGTGGCTGCACGCCGCCTTTGACAAAGAAGTTCGGGACGCTAACCATGATGGTAAGGCTTGCCTGCAGCACCGCAAGACGTACACGAGACGACACCTGCGAAAGCTCAATGAGGGCTTAGTCGAGTTGGCTGATTACGTGGAATTCGATTTCAAGGATACGAAAAGAGATGATACAGAAGACATGCTTTGCGGCACGACTCAGGAGAGAGTAGGTAAGAGACACCCGACTCGCGATGGCCATTTCCCTGGACGGACTTCCGTCGCTCACATCGATTTGCACTTTGAGTTTTGTATTAACGCAGGGATATTGTATCGCACCGCTACGCTGGAGGAACAACTCCGCTACTCGTTCTTCTTTGCGACCACCTTGGTCCATGAGCTCACGCACGCTTTTTGTATAATTGGCCGCAGATGGGGAGCTCGCAATGATCCTTTGGAGCCGTACTGCTCAATGAACGGTAAGCTTGACCCAAGGAGTGAGTGGGGATCCTCATGGGAGACGAATACTTTAGGTATGATGCCCTTCACGCGCAAAGCCCCAGATTTGAAGCCGATGGCAACGCTATGGGGATATCGATGGATCGAAGGAATCAAGAATGAAGATGGCAACATTCGTGACGGATATAAAATGGCAAGATTGCCCATCTTGTGGATACTGCGATGGTTCCAAAGACACAAGTGGGAGGAATTGAAAGAGCGTAAGTTCCGGGCTTCGGCACCGATGCCTGAAGGCCCTGTCCGTGTCTGGACCAGCAGGCTTGACGATACTACCTGGTTTGAATCTCCTGCAAGAAAGCCAGCTAACGATACTAGATCAAAGAAGCGGACGCGAGAAGACGCAAATGTTCCAGGCTCCGACGCCGACGACGAACGCTCCGACCGGCCGATGGACAAACGAACGCGAAGGTGATGATCGTCGATCAGGAATGCTCTATTATTAGAGGAGGGAAGTGATTTGCTGTCACGGTATGTAAGTATCCACCATCCAACACCCGCTGCTCCGGGTGTTCTTGCGGCAATAGCAGAAATCTTTTCACTGACCTAGTCGACGTGATGCATACCATGCAGGTGAGTCTTTCCTTGTACCCTTCCTTGCCATACTCACATTTCAGCTACGCTGCAGCAATTCGAACTTGATATCCGTCTTTAGTGACCTGCAATCCCGTTCCGCTTCAGTGCCACACCGCAGAGACCCGAAACCAAGACCTCATGCAGTTGCGAATAACTGGCATACCCATTTCCACTTCTGGCGACGTCTTCCCCCAATTTGTAGAGACGCATGTCAGAAAAGCGACACGCCCTGCCTCACGCTACTATTCCAAGACATATCGTCAGGACCACCGATGCCGTTCTGTTCTTGTGATGCACTGCAGAAATCTGAAACCGAGGCCTCATGCAGCTGACGACAACCATGTCTATCCAGCTTCCATTCTTGAAGCCTTCCCCCTCACTTTCAGTGATGCGTCCCAGCAGAGAGGTTTGTTGTGCCGTGTTCATGCTACTATTTCAAGCCTCCGTCGGATGACGAGCCGTTTCGTCCCGTTCACCAACGCCGTGTCTGAACGCTGTGACAGTCGATTCAATTGCGGCGGAGATCTCAGTGTCCAATGGGGTGATCGCCTCCAATCTAGGCCGTTGGCATATTGGCTCGATAAATATGCTCTGCAAGCTGGAGCGGGCCGCCCACGCTGGATGTTCTAGCATTTTTCGAATTAATCGTCTCTTAGTGAAGGACATGTGCATGTCGCCTCGATCGACATGCTGTTGAGGGGAAGAGTCCCAAAGGTATCCTGACAAGGCCATATGCCCGAGTGTCCACTGACCAGGTAAGCCGATCAAACCTGGTCAAGTCCGCGGGCAAGTTGCTCTCTTTGACACTTTCAAAGGAGGAACGATTCGATTACCTTCTCTGTATGAACAAGTGTCCCGCATGTTTGACCGAAATCAACTAAAATGATCAGTACTGTACCACCAATTCGCCGTCTCAATCAAATGCCTCACATAGAAGAAATGATCCAGAGTCCGCACGTCCGGTTGTTCAATGAGCCGACCCAACATGATCCTCTCCCAGCAATCCGATCCGCCGTCAAAAACTTCCTTTCAATCCCGTTTTGTCCAAGTGTATATGTGTAGATCAAACAGAATCCGCTCAGTCTGCCACGTCAGGCGGGCTTGTTTGGAAGCCGATGGAAGAACGGAAGGCAGCATCACGGGGTCGGTGCAGCAACAACCCAACGCAATGACGAGAAGCAACTATTTTAAGCCTTTCTCCCCTTCCCCCACGACCCCCACATGTATGGAACGGCCTGACAGCGGCCGCGAGACCTCTCAATGGACAGAAAGACCACCAAGTGTTCATGGCGTTCTCCCCCATTTCCAGTCACTGGAAGTTGATTTCAGCTGCACCTGTTGGTTGACTGGAAGGATATCGTAGCTGGCAACTGCACACATGCGGTGATTCGATATCGAGGAAAAACCATGCTCTTCCCACACGATCACCATCACAACAGCAATAACCCATCCTGATTCGTCCGCCTATGTACAACAACCGCGGCTCACGAGACGCAGCAGTCAGAAAGCCAAACCCGCTAGGCCCCATCAGCACCCCCAAGCTCCATGCGCGAAGTAAGCCACCCACGCGCGGGCGGCGGGGCCAAGCACAACAGCAGGGACAACCTCACGATCCCTGCCGTTCGTTTCAGCATCGGGATGCGGCGGGGCGGGCGCTCTAAGCTTATTCTCTGCACTCTCGGCAACGAGAAAGCCAAGAGATGGGGAGCGCTATTTTTGGAAACATACGCGGCAGTTGAGTGAGCCAGGTGCTGTACGTAGGTGCTAGACTGAACATGACCAAGTTACGTATCCGGCGGATGGATGGCGGATGACTACGACACTCACGTACATCAGGTAACTTACGACTGCTTTGTACGGGCACACGCGAGACCTTCACCGCTGAATCGGCTTTTGTGTTTGGAGTGTGGGCGCGTGTGTCGCGCGCCGCGTGCTCCGTTTCCCGATTGGGTAATGTGAGGATCCTGGGGCACGCACGCGGCGCTGCAGAGCGGAGTTGCGGCTGATGCTTGCTATGTACATACTGTATGTCTGATAGATTGATGATGGGTTCGGTTTGCCGGGCGCTTTGCTCATGCGGCTCGCCACCGAGTTTTTGGCATCTCTGCGTGGGCGGCCCGCTCATTGGGGGCTTCTTTGTGTGACTGAGCTGATGAGTATTGATCGCGCAGTGTTGCGCGTTGCGCGTGGCAAAATCACGGGTGCGGCGCCCTCCTGTTTTGCTTTTCCGTGTTGGATCTCAGTCAGGGCTGAGCGATGCATGCGACGTGCAACGTGCTTCATCAGTGTCTTGGGAGTGGCTTCGCGGAGGTAAAAAAGATTTGGTTTTCCACGGACGACGAAAAAGCAAAGATGAAAGGAAACAGCAACCTGAACAAAAGAAATCATGATTCCAACCAAATTCTAGCGAGGGTATCTGAGGAGGGGCCATTTAGTGACCGAAAATAGTAGAGGTGATGAAATTATTGACCTTCAAGCGAGGGTATCTCTTCTTTTCCGCAAAAATCGCTTCTGAAATGCTGAATGCTGCAAGGCCACTAGGGCTGCATAGGGCTGCTGAAGCACTGTAAGGGAACAAGCAAAATGAAAACAATTGGATCGTCAAGGACTACGCGTTCGCCTCCTTGCGTCTCTCCATCGCCTCTCGAGCTCAGCCGCTCTTTGTGCCGCTTCTCTCCTTTGGTGGAAGTGAGCCTCTGCCTGGCTCTGTTCGTAGTCTGGTAGTTCTTCATCGTCCATATGGTCCTCCTCTCCAGCTTGCAACACTTCCGCGATGGCTTGCGAAGTTGAGCGCGTGAGGCCCATTGAATTGCGCGGGAACGGCTGTTGAGGCAAAGGCTGAGAGTGCGAGTACGTTCGTGGGGCGTAGTATTCCGTCATCGGTCGCGTGCGCACTGGGGAGAAAGGATCGAAGCCGGAGGTCGCTTCTGCAAACTGGTGCAGCTCGGTTTCGTCGTCGAATGTCTGGACTCTTGCGCTGCTTCGGCGGTGGCCAGTCGGGAAAGGTGGAGGAGATTGCGAGGCATCCCAAGGCTCCCATTGTCCGCCGGCGGGATATGTCCTCGTAGCTCGTAATGGCGTAGGCGGTTCGTCCATTGAGCGCGAGCTAGGAGCCTGAGGGGAAGGGCTGGGGTCCCAGCAGGACGGGAAGTGATACTGTGTAGTGGTTGGCGGTGATCGAGGCGATCCCCAGGACGTTTGGCTGCGGCCGAGGGATCCAGGCTCCGCAAGGCGAGACGTCGACTGCTCCGGTTCTGGTCGCGACATCCTGATCGGTCCGGAGATGGAGCGGTTGTATGCGATGGTACTCGCCGGCGCAGACCTTGGCGCTTCTGGAGGATAGAATTGGGTGACGAGGGAGGAATGGGTGGGGCTGAGGAAGTCTTCATCGTCTTCCTGATCTTGCGGTCGCCGGCGGCCTGGTGGTGATCGTAACGCCATTGGTCTTCGTCTTCTTTGTCTTCCTTCAGGACTTGTTGGTGAGAGGGGCTCCTCGACGACAGGTGTGTGGGGCAGGCCTAAGTTGCGGTCCGCAGCCACATTCCGGCGCACTGGCAATCTCAACGGCTCGACGATGTCGTCCTCGCACGGCGAGATGGTATCGGGCTGCTGGTTGGGGCGCGGCTCCATGCCAGCAGTGCCGAGTTTGACTAACAAGGCAGAGGAGCGCATGAGTAGCAGGGCGGTATAGTTGATATAGTGGCATGTGTTGATCGGCGGGCGGGATGGTACAGCAGAGGGCCCCGGGCAGGGTTTCATGGCGTGGGCTCAAGTGCAGATCTGAAAAGATTTGCCTTAACAGTCCAAGCGTACAGGTGGGACGGCAAGGTTAGCGGAGGTCAGTTAGGCGGAGGCAAAGTGTGCATGGTGGACCGGGGAGAGACAGCTGATTGCACCGGGCATATGTACTGTAGGTAGCGCAGTGATACCTCGAGAGCACGCAACAAAGGATGCAACGCGGTGTGGCGGTCGGTAGTCGTAAGGCTGAGGCTGTCCGGAGCCTGATCTCATTGCCATACAGTACAACATGGCCTATTTCGAGAGGGCGTGGAGGAGTAAGAGGAGTCTTCCTCTGGCGCAGCGCAAAGGCCGGGCAGTGACAACGAGGAGAAGGAAGTACTGTAGTCAGCAAACGGGCGCGGAGAACGGGTGCGGACTGGTTCCGGCGGGCAGCAGCAGAGGGAGCCGAGACGAGAGTGTGCAGAGATGGATGGATGGATGGGTTGAGGATGGCACCGTCGTCTGTCACCCTCCCACGCCTCAGGCCTCACGCCTCCCTAAGTTAAGTTACGACCGTCGTCCGCCACCTGGAAGAGTCGACAAACCAGCGGCGCGCCTCAAAGCGGGAGGGCAGGGAGGTTTGGTGAGAGTCTGAGACTTGCAGTCCCGTCCGGCTACAGTGTAACAACTGGCACAGCCTCAAGACGGATGCTATTTATGGACGCCGCATTTGGCACCATCGCAGCACGGCGATGCTGGCGTCCTTAAGCGAGACGACCATCCCGGCGAAAAACTCCCCAGCATCCACCTCACCACATCCCACCTCCACTCATCAACCCTCATCACCACCAGACACCGCCGAGTCCCCGGCTATCGGCACTCCACCACATCCATGACTTCAGCGCTGCTGCAGCTGCCGACCACGCTGCCGTCGCAATCATCACCATCTCTGTTTGAGCGCCGTTGTTGAGCTCTCCTCGGAGCCGGCCACCACTGTGCCCGCCCTCTCTGCTTGGTCTCATCCGCGACTAGGGCTGAATCCTTCACCTCTTTCGCCGCATTCTGATACGGGCAAGCCTCCATCTGGTGACTACCTGCATCCGGTCCGCCTTGGTGCTTGTCGCCCGCCGCCTGCTGTCCCGGCTGCTATTCCTGATGCCCATCTTCCTCTCAACTGCCATGTCCGCCATGTAGCGCGCGGGTCTGCATCCTGTTCCTGTTGCCCGACACAAACTCCACGTTCTTCTGCACAGAACGCGTTGCCCTGTGCTCTTGGCCGCCGCTCATCTCTCGGGCTTGCCGATATCCCCTCAATTTCCACTCTGTTGGACTTGCGCGTCCGCGGACCTCCGTGACAGCATGACGATCGAAGTGATGACGATAACAACAGAAGAGAAACACCAGTGCTACCAATCGAAAAGCTTCCAGCCAGCCGAAAATGCACTCTGACGATGCACTCCACGTTACTGGCTTCCGCTTCTCCACATTGATGTTGCAGATTCCATCTCCAAACATCCCACAACTCTTTGAACTCAAACCGTCCCGCCCAGAATGATCTCTCGTGTGCAGGCCTCTCATTCATCACCTTGGAATGTTGGCTAGTAATCAGCCATGATCTTACATAACATGCTCCAGCAATAGGTCAGTGACCTGGCTTTGCGACACGGCTCGGTACGCCTCGTAGCTCGGTCGAAACTCAAGCCTCAGTCTTTGTTTGTTCAAGGCACTCAACACCAAAATTGCTGAGTTAGTTTCAGTTTTCCTCCCCTTTTCTCACTATTGCTTGTTTGTTTGTTGTCTCACGTGATGCTCTTCTGTGCCGAGAATCCTTCCGGGACTAATCCGGGCCTACCTTGACCTCTTTGCATGCTTAGGTCGGAGCCTTACAAACAACACGCAAAGTGGTCGAGTCTGAAGATTTGTATCTATGAGGGCGTGCTGATATCACGACACTACTGGAAGCACCTTTGGCATCATGGATCTACCGAATCTGCTGGATGATCCAAAACACCACCCGGACTGCTGCCTTGGCCTCTCAAAGCCTCTGATAGACAAACTAATTCTCCTCCTACCGAAGGCTCCCGATGTGTCTCTATCTATCGGAAGCGGAAGCGGTCTTCTAGAGGCATACCTTGCGCAAAGAAATTGCCGGATTGAAGGAGTCGAAGTAAACTCCAACGTCAACACATACCTACCAGAGGAATCGACCTACACCGTCGGAGGGACCTGGGATCTCTGCGACCGAGCCGCAGCAGCCAAAGCATGGATCTTTGTATATCCACGAACGCCTAAGTTGGTCACTCAGTACGTCGAAACGTATGGATCCGCAGCCGTCCAAGTGATCGTTTGGCTGGGCCCTCGTGTGGACTGGGCGGACTTCGAGGCTTGCTTCCAAAATCTGTCGGGGGTCCAAATTGAGGTCGGCGAGGACTGTGGGGTCGTCACTCCGTACGAGATGCTGGCGGTGATCAGAAAGACAACCCCATAGGGCAGGAATCCGCCAACATCGACACAGAAGCCACAGCGTTGTTCCGCGAGTCATTACTGCACACCGCCCAACCTTCCGTACAGTACATCCACCACGTCCAGAGACTGCCACGTCAAATATCCCAACTTTACTTGCGGCAACGTTCCCTCTAACAGTTCCCACCATCAATCCTTTGGTGGACTACCCAAACGGCATTCGTAATGCGGCGGAGCACACGAGGTCAGGCGCGCGCCCACATAGGCCTCATCTCACCACGAGGCAGTGCGATCGCTCGGCTCCGATGAGCTTAATTATCCCGGAGGCTCTTGGAACTCGACGCTCTCGTTGCCAATGGAACCTACTCTTCTCCCGATCCGACGTGTCCAAAATTTGGGATATCCGGATATGGCCAGACACGCTTCAGCTTTTGACTTACCGCTGCGCGGGCTTACTTCGACTTCTTTGGAATACGGATAGTAGATTCGCATCTACCTTTCAGTAACTGCTGCACAGACTGGCTCCAATACCCTAAGAAGTCAATTCGGGGCGCGAGTCAATCTCCGGTTTAATTACTGTTGTAGCCCACCTCAACTTCATTGAAATACGGATGGCATGTTCGCTTCTACCTGACAGCTCTCGTTCGTGCTTACTTCAAGAACCTACGAAGTCAATAAGGGCGCGCTATCACCTCTTGTTCAGTTACTATGCGGACTTATTTCAACTCCTTCGGAGTAAAATAGCCTATTCATTTCTACTCAATGACTACCGTTTGGGCTTACTCCAATAATCCAGTCGATTTAGGGCGCACTCTTCACCTTTTGTTCAACTTCTGTGCTGGTTGAATTCAACTTCTTTGAAAATAGCTATCAGTCGCTTCCTAGTTCCTCAAAAGTCCTGCGTGGACTTCAAGAATCCCGAGAACCTCTCAACGACTTCCTTCAAAGTAGCTAGAGAAGATGTTCCGGTTTGCTTCGACAGCGCAGTCCGACCACGACCACAATTCCCGACTCGTGACTCGACGCGTCTTCGGCGACGGAGCCTTTCTCCATGAGACGCGCTCGACTTCACTTAATTTGCGACAGGCTTTGCTGAGCAGTCACGTGGTCGACCACATATAGCCCTGCGCGCTGCTGCTCGCTCAAAAACTTGTCAACCGTCTCCACTGCCAGCCTCAACTCCCATCACCACCTGCTACGAACCACTCGAACAGAACAAACAACTCAAAGGTTAATAAGCTATACTGCATCATGCAGTACTCCCCTCTCCTCTGGCATTTGTTGCGTCAAAGCAACGCTACCGACGAAGAGCACAGAATCAAGATGTCCCGAATCCTCGAAGAGCTACTCAGCGATCCCGGTTCGCCCACCAGGACCAGCCCCGAACTTGCTCTCAACGCCATCGAAGCCGTGGACATCTGGGAGCACGCCGCGCTCATATTCCGGCAGAACGGCTTCCACGAAGCCCTCTCCAGCATGCGCGCCCTCCTCCGCCGCTCCGGGCTCACCGATCCCCCCGTCATACCTCGCTGCCTCCTCTGGGCCAACATCGGCATCCTCCACGTCCACCTCGGCAGCTACCGCCACGCGATCGAGGCGCTGCACTACGGCCTCATCACCATCACCACGGACATCCAGAAGTTGGAGGAGGGCCTGCGGAACCTACAAGCCCCAGCTCAGCCTCAGGCTCCAGATCCCGCCAACAACGGAAACGGACCAGGCCACTTAGGCCCGGCCCCAGCCCAGGACGAGCGCGCAGCACACGTCGCAGCCACAATCACGGATTACGTCAAGTTGCAAGCCTTCCTCAACTACTACGCCGGCTGCATCTGCTTCGAGGTCCGCGACCTGGCCGGCGCGGCCCGCGTCTTCAGGATGTGCATCAACATCCTCGACGAGCACTTCGCCCACGGCACCACCACCACCGCCAACACCTGTCCACACCATCCCAACCACGACCACCACAGCACCCCTCCCACTACCGATGCCAATGGCGCAACCACCACCGACCCCGCCGTCCCACCCTGGACTGTCATCCCCCTCAATTCCGTCGGTCTGGCTTTCGCCCTCGACCGCACGCGCATCATCTGGAACGAGCGGCTCGTGAAGGCGGAGCTCGCTTTCGATCAAGGTGTGCCCGGCGCTGAGCTCATCGGCGGCAAGAGGTGGGGCATCAATCGCATGTCGGCCAAGATCTTCTTTGAGCCGCCCCGCAGGGAGGAGGGGAAGCAGGGAGGTGAGGGAGATGAGGGAGATGAGGGAGATGAGGGAGATGAGGGAGATGAGGGAGTGAGTGAGTGAGTGAGTGGGTGAGTGAGGGAGTGAGTGAGGGAGTGAGTGAGTGAGTGAGTCAGGGAGGAAGGGGCACGAGGGGTGATTGGATGGAGAAGGGGAGGGAGGGTCAAAGAGGGTTTTTCACGAGGGCTTGCCAAGGGTCTTTCTTGGAGAGGAACTCTAAGAATTTAGAGCGCACGACTTGCAAAGGGGACGGATGGATAAAGATGATGGAACGGCTTGGATGAAATCAACACGGAACGGCATGGGTGGGAGTAATATCGAGGGATCCGGACCAACTGGTCTTTTTCTCTGGGGATGCGATGGCTTGAGGGGGGTTTCTTCTGACATTTTCGGCGAGGCGGGCTGCATATGCATGCCCAGTGGTTCTCACCAAGGCTCACTGGGATCCCTGGCATTGCGCTGGGACCCTGCCTGCTTAGACCACAAATGAGAATAATCAATGGCTATACTCAAAGTATGATTCCTGACTACGCGGAAAAGTAAAAAAAAAAAAAAAGTAAGAGATATGAGTGCGCGTTCATCAATGCAGCACATAGATACAGCACAGAGACCAACACACTCACTTCCTAAACCCGCCCAATCTCGGTGCACATGGAGCCAAAAGAGAGATCAAAAGGTATTTATTAGGTGCCAATGTTTGTACTTGCAGATACGGTATCAATGCAGAATCAATGCACAAAGTGGTATGTAATGCCAGGGCAAGCCATGCAAATGCAGTGAAAGGAGGGCGAGAATGTAAGTGAAAACACCACGGAAAGAGATTATGGAACCAAAGGAAGAGACGAGACCAATGCAACATACCCGCTGAAAAGAAATTCAATTCAATTGCATCATCATCATTGACAGAAAACATAGACAGTGGGATAAGAGCAGCGTATGACACAACTCAAGATATTAGTACGAGAGGAAAGTATTGTTGCTTAGTTGAGAGACGCGCGTATGAGACAATATGACGCACGAGAAAAGGGTGATCAAAAAAAGATGATGCCTGGGGTATAAAGTTGCCCTATCATGGCTGCCCTTGTGCAACCTCCGATTATTTCTCCGTCGGGCTCAAAACTTCCTCCTGCTGCGCTTCGGACTTTGACACTGTCGTTGTGCCCGGCTGAGACGAGAAAGCCGGTTCTCTGAAGGTAAGACCGCCTGGTGCAGTCACGATGGGCGTCGCGTTTTGTGTTTGCGATGCTGAAGATTCGGCGGCAGTGGTGTTAGATTCCGCAGCTGTTGGAGTCATGCCATGCTGGGTGGCCCCACCGGACAACACTGGCTGTTGCTGTACGTCCTGTTTTTCCTTTGCAGCCTCCGTTGGTACAGAGTGCTCCGGCATATTTCTCTGCGGTGTGTTCGCCGCCGCAGCGGTAGCGGATTTAAGGTGTTCGAATTCGAGGAGGGAGCTGCGACGCAACTGCTCGAGCCGCTCTTCAGGATTCTTTTGATTCAGAGAGAAGAGCTTATGTTAGCGGTATATACGCCTTTGCCATGGGACTTCAAGCCGAAAGTAAGACTGGCGCCCTTTTTGGGTTCTGTTGCCACCGCTTTAACTGTAGGAATAGGTTTGAGATGGAATGGCAATGGCGCCGCAGTTTTTTGAGATTGCCCAGAGGGGTCCAACGTAGCGGGCTTGCTTGAATAATGATGTTTTTTCGCGCGTTGAAATGCATCAGAGGTCGAAGAAAAGCCGCACTGTGGACATACCCAGTCTGCCTGATCAGGCACGCCTTCAGCTGCGGGCAGCTGCCCCGTCTCATCTCTCTCGTCACCCCAGAAGGTGGGCCGTCTTACTGGTGCCGGAGTGACTGGTAGGCTTGGTCTTTCAAAGGCGCTAGGGAAGTCGGTAAGCTTGAGGCTCTCGCGTCGTCCCTTAGTCGGCGTAGGCCCTGTCGGCGAGCTTAGATCCCCAAGCTGACCAATATCGGATAGGGATAGACCAGATGGCTTGGTCCGTTTCGTTTGCGCGTCTATGACTGCTCGGACGTAGCGATCGATTCCTGGCACGCTGTCCCAAGCGTTACCAGCGGTCTGACCGAACGCTTGCCAAGGATTCCCTTCAGACGGGCCCTCTTCTGATGGCACTTCTTGGGGCAGCATAGCCTCTTCTTCTGCAGTTCTCACCGGGGGGAGAATTCCCATAGGTTCCGGTGGAGACATAGGCAAGTCCTCGGCGAAGACGCGGGTTGGTGCAGGCCGGACATGCTCCTGCTCCCAAGGGAAGATCGGCTTCGGTGGCTCCCATACCTTCGGCCTACTCTCTGGAACTTTGTACCACATGTCCTTTGGAGGCTCTGGGTACTTGGCGGGAGCCTTAAACAATCCTCTGTCTTCACTGAAGCCATACGTCTGAGTTGGAAAATTAGCTGCCTCGGGTCTCGATTCGACAGGCGGTGCGGATCTGGTTGTGTCAGTTGCGTATCTCATCCCCAATCGAATGTTAAACCGACTTTGTAGCGTCCCATTCCATCCTGGGTGGGGAGAAGGGCCGCTCCTCCGGCATCGGCCCTGGATGTGTTAGCCCACATCCAATGCTCTCCGCGCGATCGGGACAGTCAGAGAGGGGTTCATCGGCCATTGGCAGTGACTCTACGGTCTCAGAGACGGGAGTGTGCTCCGTTCCTGACATACCGACGTCCCTTCCGGCAGCCTCCCCCTCAATCTGTCGGCGCATCGTGTTCGGGGCTCGGAGAATGTCCGATGGGCTGGGCCGCGCAGCCTAGAAACGTCAGAATTACAAGCAAATGAAGAAAATGTGAAGTATATTACCACGGTCCTCAGATGCTTGTCGTATACTGCCCACCATTTGGCCAAGAGCTCATTGTACACTCCAGGCCCACCACCCTGAGGGCTATCCATCCACGGCTTACTCTTGCCAATGAAGTGGACCATGTTTATCCTGCTCTTGTAGTGCTTATAGGCAGGTTCCCACTGATACTGAGCATTTGGCGTACAGTTGTACGTGAAGCTTATCCTATGCCAGCCACGATGCTCGTAGTACTGGTTCAGCAGACCTTGATCGGCACCATCGAAGCTATCGCCGCTAGAAGCCAGTGTCCGTAACGCCCAGTACTCGCCCATGTCTGGACTGATCACCATCACTCCTGTATTGAACGCATCCGGCCAGCCTACATCTGGAGCAGCAGCGAAGGAAGCCTCTATATCAAAAAGCTCATCGGGTGCCCTCAGAGCGACAACATCGGCGTCGATGTACACTATCTTCCTGTACTGTGTCTGGCGCCACAAGGCGAGCTTCGTGAAGGTATATGCGAGGTCGGCGCGGTCCATGAGGAGAAGGTTGGCGGGTCTAGGGTTCCCAATGCGCTCCACGGGAATGAGGACATCGTACAGTTTCTGGAACGTCATCAGCAACTGCACACGCCAAGCTGTAGAGCTCGTAGCCACCTTCAGTTCCGATATGGTATCCACAGACAGCGTATCGAGGGTGACGAGAGCGGCGAGCTTCTTTGTGGTCCCGGCATCGCGGAGAGAGTGTGCGAGAACGACGGCGCCTATGTTGAATTATCAGCACTAGCTGTGTGGGATACAGTGCTCGCGTGGTGTTTTACCTGGCAAATAAGAATCGCTCAGAACAAGCTATATGCCGGTCAGCCGCCATGCCAGAGACAAACCACTGGTGGAGTCCAAACGTACGGTACAATACGCATCTTCAGCGTGAGCGGCCATGAGGAGGGCAGACTGTTCTCGGAGAGTCAGGGTGTGGCAGAGGGTGGTTGAGGGTGCACAGGGCTGGTCGTGTTTCCCCGCTGCTGATCAATGGCTGCAAGGACCTTAACACAGCTTGCGGAGGTGGAGAGATGGGGATCACGCGGCGCCACTTTTCCTCAACGACAGCGGCGCAGCATGTTCACGTGGAGCTGGGCACCGGGTAAGGAAGGGTGCTGGAGGATGAATTATTATCGACGGGCGGGAGAGTGCAGCGGAAGGGCAGTGTGCGCGCGGTCGATGTCTGGCTTTGGGCCCATGGCAACCGATTGAGTGAGCATGGGGGAGCTTGGGCCCGGGAAGCTCTCTCTCGTTGATATCAGCCAAGCGCCCAGCGCCCAGCGTCCAGCGTCCAGCACCCAGCATCCCACCTCAGCATCCCACCTCAGCACCTTGCCACACTAGCAAACAAGCACCACTGGCACTTGCTCCCGAGCCTCCATCATCACCTTCACCATCGCTTTCACCTTCACCCGCCCATCGTCTCGGCATCCACTCCTCTTCATCGACACTGCGCGGGACTGTAAACATTGACTCGGCTGTTACGAATGCTTGATTACTCATGCAGCTGCCCCGCCCGCATATAGTCGCTGTCCTCAGCCATCCTCGGAGACGAGGCCAGTGATCTTGGTGCTTGCAAGACCACAGCGTGTGCAGATATAGCCGCTTTGCACTCACGGCGAGGAGCCTCCGTCTCGAAAGCCTCATGTCTCCTTTTCGCACAAGAGACCCTACCACTCGCCGAGTCCCTGGAGCGCAGGTGAGACGGAGGCTTGCTCCCCTCGAAAAACGAAATGCAGCCCCTACAGCTTCACCAGACGAATGGGATCATTCTCGCCCGTTCCCCGACCGAGTCCCTGCCGAACTTTGTCTCATACCACGCCTTTGTGCCGTCCGCTGTGACGCCGAGGTTGATGGCTACAAACGCCAGCGCGCACAGAACTGTCTTGTTGAAAACCTGCCCGGCTGGGGCTGCCAGGAGGGACAGCGCCAGGTATATGATGCACTCGAACAGGTAGTGCGCGCAGACGACCTTCTTGAACATGCCTTTCGACGGAAGAGTGTACTTCCGAAGACCGACGAGATAGGCGTGAGCGAAATGCTGGTTCATGGATGCCCAGATGAAGATGCAAAGCACGTAGATGGAGCCGCGGAGAGCGAACAGGTTGGGCGCCTCACGCGACGATAGCAGAGCAGGTACGCCTTCCACCCAGACTGACACGGACATAGTCGCATAGAAGAGAAGGCCGAGAATCCAGTGGGTTACCCACATCCTGGAAGTTGAGGGCCTAGAAAGCGCAATGGACTCGTACAGTCGGCGCAAGCCTTGCACGAGCATCAGCACCCATGCAGCGTAGACTCTCTCAAGTGATTGAGACGGGCCATCGATATCATGCGTCCTGTCCGCAATGGCTCTGAACAACGGTCCATTGGAGGCGTACTGCTGTGCCCAGAGCAGGGAGCAGGCGACGGACAGGACGTAGAAGTGCGTGAACCAGCTGTGGGGAACCTGATAAGTCGCCAAGTGGTCCAGCAGCCGCACGGCACCAGCTCTTGTCTCTGGCTTTGGTGGATCTGCTTGCTGAACTGGCAGAGCGCGAGAGCCGTACGCCAGAAACCTGGCGCGAAAGGGTTCGATGATGTAGACGGTCAGGACCTTTGGTCGTACCGTCAGCAGGCAGCATTGCGGGCAATAATGGGGTTGGGTCCGGGTACAATGAGTGCTGCGGTCAGAAAGAAGGCCTGGAGCAGCTGAGCAGGCTCGATGTCAACCTCGGGTAGGACTGCATTTGCCCTCTCCATGACGAGGACACGATGTTGACGCTCGAATGGCACACAGGGGGCCAGGAGACCTTGGACGGGCGAACGCGTGCTAATCTAGTAGTAGGACGGTCGGCGCTCTCACACTCGGTCGCACGATGTTGCGCAGCGCATCCCGGCCAGAGAGTGGCGATGGAGCGGTGATGGGCGCGGCAAGACTGCAGCGGAGAGATGGCTCAGAGTATGGCAACGGCAATGCCAATGCCAATGCCAATGCCAATCCGGCGACGATGGAGGAGGACAAGGCGGTACGGACGGTCCAAGGGGCGGCGAGCTGAGAGAGTCGGTGGACTTTGATGAGATCAACCGGCCAGCGTCCAGTTCTTCGGTGTGTCCAGCAGGGAATCCGCCGCTGTTATTCGCTGGCAGTTTACATAAGGCGGGCCAGCTCGGGCGCTCGCCTTCGCTTTCCTCCCGTCCCGTCTCGTCTCGTCTCGTCTCCTCCCCCTCCGTGGCCGCCTCCATACACACACCCACCACCCACCACCCACCGCCATCCACCCTCCACCCTCCACCCTCCACCCTCCACCCTCCACCATCCGACTCACGACTCAACGACCCCATATACACGACGCAAACACGCGACGATTCCCATCTGCATTGTCGCCACCGTTCTCCCTTTCTACCTCGCTTCCCGTTCGCCTCTCCGCTCGTCTGCCCCGGTAGCACAAGCCTCACCCGCTCCACGACGCTCAGCCTCCGACGCGTCGACGCCTCTCCAGCATGAAGCAGATTGACACGACGACATAAGAGTCCGTAATGAGCAGTAGCGCTGCTGTCGCTGAGATCCTGCCTCCCAAATCGCCTGGCTCGGCAGACCAGAAGCAAGCGCAAAGTCCCCTGGAGCCCCACAAGTCTCCCACTCTTCCGTCCTCTCCGCCCCTGACCAACAAGGACTTCTCCCACGATGCAGTCTCTCGCAATGGCGTCCTCGCACATGTCGTTCTGTCGGAACACGATGAGTCGGAAGCAGAGACCGTCGTCCTGTCGCCCCAAAAGAAGGCGAAACAACAACAGGACGCCAAGGCTGCAGGCAAGACCATCAAGCATGAGCGCAGCGAGGGCGACGAGGCAATGCACGAAATACCCGCACGGGTGACAGCTGTCGCGTCGAAAGAGGCGGAATCGCGACGGAGTCCGGTCACTACAGACGAAAACATTCATGCCGCCAGGAAAACGAACGGGGTTCCCGAGGGTCGTGCAAATAAAGGCGCGCAAGAAAATGGGGGCAATAGCCGCAAAGCGTCGTCGACATATTCAAGTGAACAGTCACGGACCAGCGATGTAAATAACGCGCGTGCGCCTCCTCAAACTTCCGCGCGTAATAGCTCACAGTCACCGCCTCGCCAACGCGACCAACGAGCCAGAAGCAGCTCGACAACTGACTCCCGGAAAAGAAAGCTGCGCGACGATTCGCAGGCACCTGGCGGTACCGAACCTCCCCGACAAAGGCATAAGACTGAAGGTCTTGCCAGAAGCGTCCATCGCACCCAGGCGAGCTCTCCGATCAGCTCTGGCGTGAAGGCGCACAAAAGATCCGCGTCGACCCAATCGCTCATACAGGTTGGAGGCCGAAAGAGGCGACGATCTCCTCTGGAACGGAAAGATTGGACTGACGATGACGATGAAGACGACGACGCATCTTCGCCTCATCCTCACTCTAATGTTCCCGCATTTTCTAGACCAAGGAGATCCGCTCATCGGTCCATGACCTCGCCAGTGCGCACACTGCCACCTAAGAAGAAGGATGCGTTCGGAGCAACCAGGTTACTGCGTTCGTGCGAGAAAGGCGATTTCGAAGCCGTCAAAGCAGCATACGATCAGTCCCCAGATGAACTGGACACACCGGACTATGCCGGGATTACGCCTCTTCAAAAAGCTTCACTCAACGGCCATGATGATATTGTTCAATTCCTTCTCGAGAAAGATTGTCAGACGGATTGTCACGACTTTGTGGATCAAGATACCCCATTGATTGATGCCGTTTGTAATGGTCACCTAGAAGTTGTAAAATTACTTTTGTGGAAGGCAAAGGTGGATCCAACACACGAAAACAAGCTTGGCAAGACTGCTCTCGCTCTTCTGGACCCGGACATCGATGAAGCGAAGGAAATTCGAGAAGAGTTGCAAAAGGCCGTGGCTGAAAAGAGAAAGGACAGATCGGAGGACGATGACGATGATCGCAGTCCGATTGAGGAGCCAACCGTGCCCACTTTGCTTCCCAACGAGTACAACGCCGAAGTACTTCGCATCAAGTCCGAGCAAGGCGATAAACGCGCGGTTGACGAGCTACTGGCTTCAGGAATCATGCCAAATGTCGCCTGTGGTGTAGCAGCTGCAAGAGGTGGACACGACGAGATTCTAAGTTTCTTACTTGCTACCGGACTTTCAGCAGACCACCGTGATCCTGCGAAGCATAACGAGACACCAATGCTGGTAGCCATAAAAAAGGGCCATTTGAATGTTATTCGTCTGCTTCTTGCCCAGGAAGAGTTCGACCCCACGCGAACAAATCGGGCTGGTTTGACATATTTCCAATTTGCCCAAGAGGAAGAAGGACCAAACTGGCGAGAGATCCATAATGTGCTGGAAAAGGCGTATGACGATCATATGAGGCTAAAGCAGAAGAAGCGGATACGAAGTCCAAGGCTAGACCGCTCAGAGCTCAAGAGCAGCCCTCGGAGACGACCAAGCGACCAGGACAGACGTGCCCATGAATCAAGGGAATCTCGCGGTCGTGCCATGGAGAAGGCTAATTCTCGGAGGGCCCCGTCAGAAAACGCTCTCAAGCCCAAGAAGAGGTTAATATCTCGGCGAGAGCTGAATCGTCAATCTGGTCGCGACAGTAGCACGCCGGATATTTCGGAAGAGGACGAAGAGGAAATACGCGGTCCGTCGCGTATGGCGCGGAAGAGGCAGAGACAAGGACCATCTCGAACGATTCAAAGCTCACCACATCCATCCTCACCCGAGAGTCACCGGTCCGAACGCCGAGCAGAACCATCGCGCCCCGCCGAACATGACCCGGATACCAAACCGGCATGTGAACTTGCCTCGGCGCCTGCTGCTCCAAAACCAGAAGACAAGTCAGAACCAAAGGCCTCACCAAAGCCAGAAGAGACATCCCGACTGCCAACCCCAGTCAAAGAAGACACGCCCGAGCACGTCAAAGAAGCCCGCCTCGCCGAAGCTACCCGCCTCGCCGCCGAAGAACAAGCCCGAATCGAAGCCGCCAAGCTTGCCGAAGCCCAGCGCCTGGCCGACGAACAGGCTGCCGCTGCCGCCGCCGCGGCGAAAGCGCAAGCGCAAGCGCTCCTCGACCGCCAAAATCTCCTTTCCAAGCTTCCCCGCGCCCTCCGCCGCGCCTGCGAAAAAGGCACAAGCCGCCCCCTCTACTTCGATCTCTCCACCAACGAAGCAGGCATCTCATACAACTTCCTCCCCGTACATGTCGCCAAGCACTGCGATATCGCCCCTGAACTCGGGCCTCCCGCGTCCCGCGATGAGCTGTGGATGATGTCCTTCCAGGCCGTCGGCATCCTCGGCCTGCCACATCCGGACATCGCCCTCGCGTTCCCGGACTGGCAGCGCAAACCAGTCACACAGGCCCAAAAGGAAGCCTTCCTCGAGGGCTACGACATCAGCCAACTCAGCGAGGACGTGCTGTTCGCTCGACAAGGCACACCGGGCTACGACCCCCAGCGATTCGGAAGGTTGGTCGCCGAGGACAAGGAGCGCTTTCTGGGCATGGAGTGGCTGTCGTGGGTGCGGTACAAGGACTTTCTGCAAGCGCTCGAGGAGGCCGCTCAAAGGGACGGGGGGGAGGAGCTCAAGAAACTGGATGTCTGGACGACGGGGGCGAGGACGTGGGGGAGGGGGACGCCGCCGCCCACGCCGAGGAGTTGGTCCGAGGCGCTTTTTGGGGTTAAGCCTGGGGTTAGTGGGGGTGGAGGTGGCGTGCCCGTTGTCGAGTAGTAGGCGCTGTGGTGTGTGGTGTCGGTGTCTGTTTTTCTTGGAGTGATGGGAGTGGGGTGTTTTGTATGTATGTATATATGTGCAGCGATTTATGGGCAGCGAGCGATGAAACTTCTGTCGCGTCTTGTGGAAAAAACTCCGTTGTCACACTCCCCCCCTTTTCTTCCTCTGGGCTTTTACGGAAAAGCTCGGTGGTAGATCTTCACGAGCTGTGCTGTGCTGTTCTGCTGTCCATGTGTCATGTTGAGATTGGGAGAGGAGTCGTGTTCTCATGGGATGCCGTGAGATGTGGCATGAGATGTGGGACGCGAGTAAACAGCTCTTTCTCGTTGCGCCGATGGAGCGGCACATATTGCCCAACAAGACACTCCGAGCTAGGAAGAAGAAGTCAAGTCTAAAATGTCGATATGTCATGACGAAGTCGTTGATATGGCAAAGGCTAAAACAAAGGCGGGTTAGAGTCACATTCATCGTGCGTGAACTACGTGCTTTGGAGGCCCTTCAACGTCCCCGAATCGATCAGGCCTTGCGGGCAAAAGGAGCGAAGAAGAGGTTGACAGGTGTTGGTGTCTCGGTGGCAGTAGTGCATCCGGCACCCCTTGCACGTTTATCGGTGAGCTATCGGTTTGGGAGATGTAATTTTTTTTTCTCGTCTCGTGTCACTGCGACGGCACAACACGACACGATCAATGCACATGTTTCTCGGTTCTTGATCGTTGTTTTGTTCTGGTTGTCGTCGTTGTCGTCGCTGCAACCTTTCTGTTTCTCGAGGCGGGCAGATATTCAAACGCCGTACTCCCTCGAGGCAACATACCCAATCCCAACGCCCCTGGCACCGAAAATCAGCAAAGTAAATGGTCTCGCAGTCGGGCAAACAGCGATGTTTTGAATCGCCTTGTTGGACCCCGTATGTACAGTATGTCGAGTTGGACAGAAGAGACGATAGCCGCCGGCGGTTCAAATTACCCGAAACACATATGGGGGAAATGTACTTAGACCCTGGCAGCGACCAGGCTCATGTAGATGCCCCAGCAGAGACCGACGGCGCTCAGGAAGACGATACGGCGCTCGACGGGGATGAAGCTGAAGCTGATGATGGAGGCGATGGGCCAGATTTTGTAGCCGGCGACGATGATGGGGATGGTTTCCTGTGCAGCCAGCCACCATTCCGTCAGCATAACAATCCCATCGCGACTCCGACCAATTCACAAGCCGGTGACCGATCTTGAATCGGTTCCAGACAGCCAGCCACTCACAGTCCTAATATTGCCCCCAATCTCCGCCCCGGACTGCCCCTTCAACACCCCCATAATCACAAAGAACGCCACCGTGTTCATGATAGCGCCCATGGTGATGCAGTCCACAAACCACTTGGTGATGGTGTTCTTGAGGTTCAGCTTGGGCTTCTCGGCGTCGGCGGCGCCGATGACGGGCTCGCCGTACGGATCGGCTTTTTCGAGCGCGATGCTACCGTCGGCGGCGGCTTCGACATCGTGGACGTGGTGGGTTGGTGTGGCGGAGCCGACGGGGTAGGCGGGAAAGGTGCGCTCGAGGAGGCCTTGCCAGATGTAGTTGGGGGGCGCGGTGATGAGGGTGAGGATGACGAAGCGGATGAAGTCGCCGGGGTGGAAGACGAAGGGTTGCTGTGGTTGGAGCGGGACTTTAGCTTTTGGAGGGTGCTGACGGTGGTGGTGGAGGTGGTGGAGGTGGTGGAGGTGGTGGAGGTGGTGGTGGTCATGGGCTAGGTGGTGGGCGGGCGCACGTTTTCTCTGTAGGCTTGGATGAATTGGGCGAGGATGTTGGAGATGGAGGAGAGGGTCGCGGCCTGCAACGTCGCGCTGAGCATGGGGCTAGGCATGGTGGGCGAAGTGGGTATGGGTGGTTTTGGTGGGTTTGGTGGTTGGTGGTTGGTGGTTTGACGGGTCTGACAGCGGCGGCTGCAACCAGGGTTCAACGGGCGGAGTTGTGGTGTTGGTGGAAAGCAAAGGTGGCGGAAAGGGGAGAGAGAACAGAATACGAGTGGATTCGAGTCAACAGTGCGAATAAGAGAGAGTCGCGGGCGTATTAGAGTGCAGGCCGTTGCGGCAATGGGGAAAGGGATCAGCAAGGCGTCTCGCGCTGATGGACTTGATGCCGCACACCGAGTGCACAGAATTGTCCGTCCCAGCACTATGCCATGGCCAATTGCGGGATGGGACTGATATAGCATTCGTCGAATATCCCTGAACGCGTACTGTAATGCGCAATCAATCCACAGAGGAGCGCCGATGCTACTCCGTTGTGTAGTGTACGGAGTTAAGACAATGCGAGGTTTGCCAAGCTCGGTTCTTTCATAAGATTCGACATCATCACTTCCACCACTGCACGAACGACAATAATTCAACCACCATCGCTTTTACCGTCTATGCGAACTGATGGATGTCGACGATGAGGAAGTCCCGCCTTTGCTGGTCGATGCGACGACGGGCCAGCCGGTGGACGACGCTGATGCGTCTTCCGAGATCCAGGATCAGCCTCTCGTCAAGGTCCCCATCACCATTGTCACCGGTAAGTGAATGTCGGCCATCTACAGTCTCATAGAAATATCCATTCGTTACTCAGTGTACTTCTTTATATTTCCGCTGGTCTCATCTCAAGAGTTGTTCTATCATGCCTCTCTTCCTTTTCTTTTTTGTTGCTCTCAACGTCTTATCAAGCAATACAAACATAAATTCCTAACACCACTCCAGGTTATCTAGGCGCTGGCAAAACAACACTGCTCAACTACATCCTGAACGAACGTCACGGGAAGAAGATTGCCGTCATCCTTAATGGCTTGTACTCACTCTATCTTTATTTGCCACTCCCGTCCCGGCAACTAACAGAATGCTCCAGAATTCGGTGACTGTATGTCCTAGCATCAACACAACAAGAATACGCAGATTGATATGATACCACAGCCGCCGACATCGAGCGCAGCCTCACCGTCAACCAAGACGGCCAACAAGCCGAAGAATGGCTCGACCTCGCCAACGGCTGCATCTGCTGCTCCGTCAAGTAAGCACACCTCCCAACCCCTGTTGCCCAACCACCTGTACAAACATGCCCATCAGAGACTCCGGCGTCAACGCCATCGAATCCCTCATGGAGCGCCGTGGCGCCTTCGACTACATCCTGCTCGAAACGACCGGTCTCGCCGACCCAGGCAACATCGCGCCCCTCTTCTGGGTCGACGACGGCCTCGGCAGCACCATCTACCTCGACGGCATCGTCACGCTCGTCGACGCCAAGAACATCCTGAAGAGCTTGGACGAGACGCCCGCCCCTACGTCCACGTCCCACGAAGGTCATGAGGGCCACACGGGTCCCGAGCTCACGACTGCGCATCTGCAGATTTCGCATGCGGATGTTGTGGTTGTGAATAAGAGCGATCTTGTTGATGAGGGTGAGCTGGAGGCTGTGAAGGGGAGGATTAAAGCCATTAATGCTTTGGCGAGAGTGCACGTGACGTCGCATAGCGAGGTGCCGCAGCTGGAGGGCGTCTTGCTAGATTTGCATGCATATGACTCCGTTGGCGCGGAGGAGCTGGAGTTTGCGGCGAAGGGGCATAGTCACTTGGATCCGGTGAGTTGTTTTGTTGTACGGCTGGGGGGAGGGAGTTGCTGCTTGGAGCTTCCTCTGCTCACGTAGAGTGAAAAAGGTTGGGAATACTGACGACAAAACAGACCATCTCAACCATCACGATCTCCCTCCCGCCCCTCTCACTAGACAAACTCGACCTCCTGGACGCCTGGCTCCGTTCCGTCCTCTGGGAGTCCGTCCTACCCTCGCCACAGCCATCCTCAAACACAGCCTCGACCCTCGCCCCAACGCCCTCACACCCCTCCTTCGAGATCCACAGAACGAAAGGTCGCATTCCACTCACCGGCAACCCCGGCGGTAGCCTCAAACTCATCCAGGGCGTGCGCGAAGTCTTTGAGATTCTGGACGCTCCGCTCGGAACTGACGGGGGAGAAGGGGAAGGGAAAGCTGAGGTGGGGAAGGTGGTGCTGATTGGGAGGGGAGGGGATGCTGGGAGGTTTGAGGAGAGTCTGAGGGGGCTGTTGGGGGTTTAAGGATTGATCATGCGGAGGATGGCAGAGGGACTGTGGGGGAAGGCAGAGGTTGGGGACGTCGGGTATTCTGAACAAAGAAGCGGGAAGGGTCTCAAGATCCGCTTTACGCCTCAAAAAGTACAGCAAAATCACCAGCGGTGCGAGTAGAGAATGAATCTCCTTTTACCGATGCACATCTCGTCGAGCTTGCTCGCCAATATAACGCAAACGTTACCTCGACTTTTGGTTTGCAATTGCTGTCAAAAATGCAGGAAGGGACGTCGTGAACGGCGGAAGCCAGAGAAGACGAGAATCCAGCGACCTTGCTTGCATATCGTCATGTGTGCCGCATATCGGGTCTTTGAGCGAGTATAATGGCTCGCTGAGCCTATAGCGGAGGGAAGTGAACCTTTGTTGTTATGCCGAGGGAGGGCGTTGGGTGTGTTGTGCAAGGCCAAAGAGGGAGCGATCTCGGGCAGGACGTCCAAGTGGTTGGGTTGGGTGGAGATCTAGAAGCAGGCTAGAGTGCGCTGATACGAGACGTTGTGATGGTAGCGGAGAAGTCTGTGTTCGGGTTCAAGTGTATGCGATTGTGGGTTTGGAGTAGACGAGAGCATTTTCGCTTTGCTCGACAATTTCAAAAGACGTCCAGGTTGGAAGTGGGGACGGACGGCAGTGTAATTGCGGAATCTAGTAGCAGGTTCCGAGTGAACGAATGCGAGGCATTGTGATGGGCGCATGAAAGACAGTGTCCATGCTCAAGTGTTTGTATTCGGGAGTTTAATGTAGACAGGTGAGTCTCCACTTTACTCGTTCTCTGACCTTGCATCTTGCCACATCTTTAGAGGGTAGGTCGCTGGTCTCATCGGATTGTCAGAAACGCTGTGACGAGCCAGGAGATTGAGGAATCTGGACTGACTGATATAGCCAGTAGAAAATTGAGGTTGTAGCGAAAACGATGATGTCGAAAACAGGCGCTAAGGATAGGAACCTGCATTGGGAGCGGACGATTCTTCTACGTGCCAGGTTTCCTCGGAAACGATGGCACCGAGGAGACCACAGGAGGCTGAACTAGTGCAGAGGCTCTCCCACTGACAGTCCAGTCCCGGGTCTTGTCCGCTACATTTCTGAATCCGAATTACCAAACTGCCAGCTCAGAATCGCCTCGTACACTCCATGTCTCAGCTCCCAGCCAACTCCCCCCAATCCAATATTCCCAAACACATACATACTTTCCAACTGATGCCCGACCCCCAATCTCTCCGGACCCTTCACCTCCTGAGCAAATACCGTATCCAACGCGGGAGCACGTGTGCGGGAATAAAGCCTCTTCCATAACACCAGCAACAGTCGAGAAGTGGCAAAACAATCGCGATGACGACGGAGAGCGGGAAAAGAATGACAACAGACTTTATGGTCAAACGGCTGGGCCCGCAGGTATATTAAGTAGCCAGCCACTATGCACCTGATCGGGGTGGCGTCCGATCAATCAGCCATCCCGGGCGGACAAGGAACAAGCTGCAAATAACAACATCGACCTTGGGGCAGAGACCCCGGAACCGCATCCCGCGTAAAAGGTATCCAGGTCGAGCTTACGTGCGTTAACTTAGTGTCTCTGAGCGCATGCGACTACCGAGTCTCGGTTCCGGCCGAGAGAAGTGTGTTGCTTTGGATGTACGAAATCGTTCAGAAGCTTCATTTGAGCCAGACGACAGATCCCGGCAGGTGTGCATCACTCAGCCACTACCGCAATCAAGTTACCCCAGCCACCCTCGCGTTTTAGTTTGGAAACCTCGCTCGGCACGCTCCGCGCCTCGCATTCGTTTAAGCATCGCCGTTTTCTTCAAGCCCCATCAATGTCAATGTGCAAGGCGGAGCAGGTGTACGCGAGATCGTTGTACCTCAAGGGAAATTAATGAGAGGGGTTTTCACGTCTTGTGCGCCGTTACGGACGTTATCATTAGGTCTATCATTGAGTGTGCTACCGAAACCGGAATCCTGTCTACCAAAACTCCCCGCCATCTCTCGTGATAGAAGCCCATCCATGTATGTCGCCTCATCTTTCGTGCTCGTGAAGTCGGAATTCTCGTGAAGCCAGAAGTCTAAACTATTGCTTAACGCTGACGCCAATGTTGTTGAGGTACGAGCACCTTTCTCTGGTGACGTTGTCAACAGCATTCACGGTCACATTTCCGCCCGTGTTGAAGACCAGTCTAGGCTGCTCAGCCCCGTTCCATCTCTCCCATTTCGGCGTCCCGGGCAAGCGGTACTTGTTCGGGTCGTAACTTCTGATGAAGCTGGTCCAGTAGCCTTGGATGACAGGAACGACGCCGGCATTCGACGTGTAGTAGCTTGCCGGCGCTCCGCCGTTGGTGTTGTTGGGTCCGAAAATGGCGTTCACCTCGATGGTGTGCGAAACACCGTAGCCATTCGCATCTGAAGTTGGATCGTGTACGGAGTAGAGGTAATTCCAGGATGGAATGCCGCAGTCGTCACTGAGACTTGTCGAGCAGAATAGCCCTGGACACGTGTATCTCATCTGGCCATAGGAATCGCTGGCTTGCCTCCAGTATCGACCTGCACCTGGAAACTCTGGAGTGCCTTCGACGGGATACAGCTGGTTCAGGCTCCGGACTTGGCTGAGGGTCAAGGCGGGAAACTGGTTGTGCTGGAAGACGTCGGAGTCGCCGATTGTGTTGGTATTTTTGGGGGCGAAGATCGTACCACCGTTTAGATCGTCCCCGAAGATCGTTGGGACTTTGATAATCTTACCTTCGGCGAACAGTCGGTAGGTGTAGTCAGGGACCATATCGCCGTCTATGGTCACGCTGTACATGTACAGAGGCGCACCCTGCGCACCGGGATACGGCGAGTTGAAATTGTAGTCTTGGAGGGTGGATGCGTTCAGTGACCTGAGGCATGCGAGCGTGTCGGCCGAACTTGCGCAGTTCGTACGAATCACTAAGTTATCGTACATGAACTGGCTTTGGGAGACCGTGTACATGGTACCGAAGGACTGTGATTCTGCGGCCGTAGCGTGGAACAGACCATCATCACGGCCACCATATGCTGTCAAGAGAAAGGTGACAGAGGCGGCGCCGGCGCTCGCTCCGCCGACAACAACTGTAGACCGTTGACACTCATCAGTACACTGACTGGAAGGTTCTAGACTTGTTGCGGCTGACCGTGCTCCGGATCTCCTCCGAACTATGTAGGTTAGCACCGTAGGTGGCCAGGGCGGAACTAGGTCAACCCTACCTGTTTGATATACTTTTGCACCCATTTAAGGGCTTTGATCTGATCCTTGAGACCGTTATTGACACTGCCATCTTGTAGGACCTCCTGTGAAGCTAAGAAACCATAAGGCCCAACACGGTAGTTGAAGGTGACAACGACCATGTTCATTCCGGATGCGGTGATAAGTCCACTACAATTGTGGTTAGGAGTAGGAGTTTGCATTCCGCCACCATCCGGATCAACTTACCGGCCGTTGTAGTTTGCGTTAGAGTTGCTATCAGATGTTAAGACTCGGCTGAAACATGACGCGCGGAAGTAACCCACGAGTTGAATCCGCCTCCTTGGATCCAAAAGAATACGGGCAGCTTGGAGTCCGAGGTGGCATTGCTAGGCGCGTATACATCGAGGAAGAGGCAATCTTCCGAGGTGCTGGTATCGGTCGAGGAAGCACCAGTAGCGAGGCACGTCGGACCGTGCTAATAATATTCGTGTCAGTACTCTCTTGATATCAGGCCATTAAGTGTCCCCTGTGTCCCCTTCGGATTCGCGCGATAGACGGGTGCTGGACGCCTTGGAATATCAAATCGGATCGCAAGCTCTCCCCGCATCGGTACAAGGTTGATAGAGTACGGCAGTAGTCGGCCCGCACGATTACTGACCTGGTCGGCTTGTTGCACATCATCGACGGTGTCCGGATCTTCAGGAGCAGAGAAGCGGAGGTGGCCAAGCGGCGGTGCTGCATATCTGATGCCGAGCCATTGGCTGATACCATCGCTGGTGGACGTTCCCTGGTAAGTGGCATAGTCTAGGGAAATTATGGACTGGACAGCGGCGGTGTGCCCAACGAAGACACTGATTTCTAGCCCAACGGCTACACAGCTCCACAGGATCCGCATAATGCCTGCGATGAAGAATGCTCTGCAGACCTCGGGCGAAGACACATCATTCTTTTTGTATCTGCGCAGCCAAGGAATGTGGGCCTGTTATGCTGCAGATTCATCAATGCTACTGAACGCCAGCCGTTGAGTACGCGTGGACGGCAACCACCAGCTTGGCTAAACAGTAGAGGTAGGATGAGTGGAACACGAGGCATCATTCGTCCGTTTTAGCCCATCAGCCGAATGCTAACGGGTCAAGCGGGCGGGGAAGGCCATGCCGGTGAGAGTATTGAACTCTCCATTTCGAGCGATTGGAAGAGCGCGTGATAGCAGCGTGAGGTTCAAGACAGACAGCCGGCGGCGTTTTGGGGGTGACCACGAGTTGGGGGTGATGGTGAATAGGGCGTTGTAGGGGTGTCACTGGGTTTGAGCTGGTTGAGCTGGTTGAGCTGGTTGAGTTGGAACGGAGAGATGGCAGTCATCACGTGCAGCCACTCGGCTCCGTCCGCTCCACTTTACCGAGAGATCCGAGAGACACGACAGACACGACAGACACGACAGAGACGACAGACTTCGAGTCCAGCTTCGACAACCGTTTGCCAAGACACTCCTCTCGTGCCTCTCGCCATCTCTCGCTAGCTTCGCAAGGTTCGCCTGAGTCGATAAGGTACGGTCTAGCAAGATCAGAGTGCGAGATGCGAGCGACCAGTCACGGGCGGCGGACCTTTGAAGCTGAGGCGCACTGGTCCGCTCCCCAGCCTCTCTCTCTCCACAGCGGCTCGCCCAGGGCACCGTGCTGGCCCCTATGTACAGTACCTATCCGCCAGCGCCTACAGTACAGTATATACCGCGCAGTTGTTGACCGCACAGCACAGGTACAGATGTCCAGTTGACCGTGTTATCCAAAGCATGCGCCACCCACCCTTCCAGAGCACGCTCGGAGCCATGCTGCATGTTGTGCCAACCCGCGGCGACCCAACATCCTCACGACCTCGGCACTCCTGAACCACCGGTCAGACCGCAGGCACAGCTGCCACGTCGTCCCTGAGTCGGAGGGAACGAGGATGCTGACCCGCCAGATGCCTGCCACGGGACTTGGCTCAACTGCCGTGCCATTTGTTCTCCGCGGTGACTGGAATGATCATTGATCTTGCGGTCAAACTTCGTCCAGGGTTATTACAGAGAGGACCTACGGGTCGGGCCACGAAACCTGGAGGCCTTGCGGACTTGACTCCCAGCTGGGTAATTTCCCCTAGGACCATCTGAAAGACACCAGGGTCCGGATGTTAGAGTCCCTAACACACTACTGCGGGCTGCCTGCGTCGATCGATGAGAATCATCTCTGCTCAGCGGTACCGTCCGAAGCATCCGTATGGTCAATCAGCCAGACGAAGCGACAACCGTCCAGTGACGGGTGCCGCCTAGGGACGGCTACTGCAGAGTACGGATAGTCGTCACTACCCTAGCCTCATCACCATATACCCGTCCGTGATCTAAGTTGCTCTGCCTAGAAGCTCCCTAGAAGCTCCCAGTGCTTCCCGGAACTTTTCTGGCGCCCTCGCCAACTTGGTCAGGAAAGGTCTTGATGAAAGCCGTTGACCCTCAGCGATAGCGTTTGATCTAGCGTAACCGTCAGCCTTTGGCGCCCAACCCTAGCCAGGTCCCCTTGTCACGACGAGCCCGTGAGCAGACTCGACGAAGCTCACAGACGCAGTGGCACTCGCCATCATTCGCATGCTGCTCCCTGCTTCAAAGCACTTTAAGGTTGATGAACGAGCGTCCAACGTCCAGCGACCCGCGCGTCCAAGCTTGAAGCCCATACGCAGCAAGCACCATCAGCGATTCATTGCTGCCGGTGACTTCCTGGCCCAGACACATAGCTACTTACGAGAGCCACAAAGCTCTGGGCTATGTATAAGACTCCGCGACCGCCCCCAGAAGTACCTGTCCCTCAGCAACGAAGAAACACCACATAACATTCTCTCAACAGCAAAGACTATTTGTCCCTTTCAGCGTTCAGTCTTTACTTCGGTCCTTCGCATCTTAGCAAGCATGTCGTTCTACCAAGCACACCACCTCCTTTGCGCGGGCTACTCTGAGCTCTTTGTATCCGGCTTGGTGATCCCTCCACCTGGATCAGACGCTCCCGAAGAGCCACTCCCGGAGCTGCCTCAAGAGAACCCTTCAGCGCCGTTGGCTGAAGAGGTCGACGCCACGTTCCACCCGACGCTTCTTTCCGCCGAGAAGGACTTGATAATCTCACAAACATTGCTTGCTCTAGAAGGCAAACGAAACATTCTGCCCTTGCTTGAGATCTGCTGTAAGTCTACATGACTCCTCCCTTCGACGATCCTGTGGCTGACCATGATTAGCTCTTCGCGGCAAGAAGAGACGCCGCAGCAGAGATCACTCCCCCAAGCGGTCTTTGACAAAGCTTTTCCGCTTCTCGGGTCCCTCCTTCGGAGACTTCCAGTTCAGGCCGATCCCCGTCACATGACAGATACGCTGCGACTTCGACACACTGAACAGGTTGATCGAGGATCTCTTTCGGATCTATACCACTCGGTACAATGAACAGGCTGAGGCTCGCCGTCGGCATCCCGGTCGAGAAGAGCAAATCAGTGCTCTCAAATCATGGCGCCAGCGACCGGAGGAAAGGCTTTCCCAAAGCCACATCGCTTATTCCTGGTGTCCTACGCCCCACACTTGGACAAAGCATATCAATATCAAATCACACGACACTCCCTGGAGGATTCAGATGTGAACATTTCATAATTCATGCCACGGCAGTTGAGGGCCCGCTTTGGATTTCTTTTCACGATCCACCACACCCTGGGTCGCTCGAGTAACGCGCAAGCCACGAGGCACCAGTATTGCACGTCTCGTCAGCCCCGCAGCATGTCGCTTACCGAGCATCCCTGGCGCGGCTTCGGCTATCGGCAGGTTTACTGGCGCTGCTTGTCTGGACGGTGCACCAGTACCATCTCACACATTCCAATTCACTCCGGACACTTCCATCCTTTGAAGAGTTGCGCAAAGACGCCCTTCGGATCCCCTCGAATCCCGCCATGTATTCCCTTCAACCGCTATAACGGCCACTCCTTGCTCCCTTTCCTCATCACTATCTGTTGGTTTTCGGGTCTTGTAATTACTTTTGGCGTTAACAAAGTTTCATACCCTGCTCCTGAATGTAATTCGACATCTGAACGGCTGGTTCCCTTTGTTGTATTCACAATTCGCATTGTTCAGTTTCTGCTCGATGCTAGTCTTCGGCATGAAGGTAGCGCAACAAAAAAAAAGGAGTTATCTGGAGCATCGCATGCTCAAATACGACCAGACGTCACTTAGATAATTCGAAGGGGAAGACAGATTTTGGCGTTTTAGATGCACGGCCGTAAAACAAGCAAGCAAAAAAGTATCCCAGACTTCATCCACCGATCATCCATCTGCATGTGTCATGAATTCCCATCCTCGCGCTGAATTGTCGGGGCGAGAAAACCGCGAAAACAGAAGGATGGAGAACGGAAAGCATCGGATTGTTACTCTCTCGGCGGACCCGTGATTCGAGGACCGCGAAGACGCCATCTGAATACCTTATCTCTGAGCCGCCTCCCCCACACATACCAAACATGGAGAAACGCGGCTAACAATGATCCCTGTTGCTCGGAGTGCTTTGCGTTAGCACGCGTGCGGCCAAAGGAGCCGAAGGACGCCTGCAAGCCATCCAACCAACCAAACACGAACCCGTCCAACCTGCACCTGTAAGTTACCCACGTAGCACCAGGAAACACCATCAACCACAGGAGAAGAACCAAAAAAAAAAGAAGAAGAAGAAAAAACGCGCCGACCCCCGAATCCAACTCCAGAGATTCCCTGCATGGCTCAGCTTTGCGAAAGACGTTGACGGAAAAAAAGATGTCGAGAGGCAATCTTGCGTGCTCGTCGTGCCCTGGGGATAGGATTCAGTGCTCCGCCGTCTTGCCGAAACATCTGGAGCAGGAGCAGATTCCGCGTCTGGAAGCGGGTGGTGGCGGGGAAGACGATGGGGTTCTGGTGGTGGAGGCGGGTTCGGGGATCCTGGTGGTGTCGGATTGGAAGGTCGTTGCTATTATGCGTCCTAGAGAAAGCATGTGATTAGCTTTTTTCTTTCTGCATCTGAGATGGAGGTTGTGTGGACCAAGGGAGGTAGGTATGTGTCGATATGTACGACGTGTACGGAGGACGGTAGCTGGGGGGGCGGGCAAACTTACTGAAGTTCCCGGCGCCTCCGATCCCGTGGCTCACGTAGCGGACCATGCGTCTTGGTCGAGACGAGGTGGGTGTTGATGAAAGCTTGACGGCCTGGATTGAACAGCGTGATGGTCGCGCGTCTTTTAAGGTTGCGGGCGGGGAGATTGGGTTTGGTTGCGCCAGAGTCACGAGAGGGATGGCGTCGTCGCTGTCGGAGGAGAGGGAGGTGTGGTAGCTGGATATGCGGCGTTTGTCGCGGAGGTTGAAGATGGAGCTGGATTGGCGTTTGGTTGGGGACATGATTGCGGTTCGTCGTCAAGCTGGGTAGGGCTGAGCGTGCTGAGATGTATTTGGATCTAGGCCTTTTATGCCGTGGGTATTCTTGTGTTGTTGCCCTTGGTTGTCTGAGGGCGGCGGCGGCAGACGAGGAGTGTGATATAGGTGTGGTGGCAGCAGGAGCAAGAGCACAAAGTACGACGACGACGACGACGACGACGAGGAGGAGTACGACGACAATTTCTCAATCCTTCTCTTCCTCCGTACGGACCGTGCGGAGATACAAAAACGAGCGGAAGCAGCGGTGGCAGTTATGGTAGTAAAGTCACGGCGGCAGCGACAGAAAGCAGCAATATCAGCGAGGGTTGGAACCTTTTTGTTCACAGCCCCAGACACAGCAGCTAACTCCCACTGTTTTTCTCAGGCAAGCATCACAGCGTGCACGTTTCAAGGCCGAATCCAAGGTCGGACGGGCGTCGCATGAGAAAGAGTGGGAAATATCTGCTGTAGCACACTCCACCAAAACCAAGGGCCAGATGCTTGTCTAATCTACGGCAGGCGGAGAGAGGGGAAGACTGGCAGACAGTGGACAATGCAGCAGAGAGAGAATGGGAATGGCGGCGGGAACGGAGAGCGGGTAGGCACTGCATCTGAGACCAGCACACATCTTGTTGCGGGGATCAGTGCGCCAGTTGTGTTACTGCAGGGTTGATCCAGCACTTGGAGGGTCAGGACATCAATAATGCTAACGTTACCTTTGACGACAACGGCACAACAACTGAGCACGCATGTTCGCGTATTCAAGTGACCGCGGCCAGGGCAGAGCAGCCATTGGACCCATAACCCAGTACCCGGGTACGGAAAAGGAAGGGGAAGGATTGTCATGTCTTTGTCTTTGCTTCTTCCCGAACCGACCCTGCATCGCGAAAGGGCCTCACGTATTCAACAATGGGGTCGCGATATGGTGATGAGTTGGTGGTGGTTTGCTTGCTTTGGGCAGCGTGATCATCCACCCTGCGGCGTCCGTCACTTCGCGGGTGCGTGCAGAGACCGCCTTCTGCTCTGCACTGCGCGCATCCGCGATTCGACTGCTCTGTTGCTGCTGTCGTCGTCGGCTTCTGGCCGCTGACAGCTGGCCTTGACCTTGCGCATCTGCCAGTGCGGCTAATGCGACCTGGGCCCTTCTTGCGAGCGCGCGCGTCTCTCCCACTCTCTTTTCAACCCAACGGACTCGCTCCCGCGCGTCTCCGGCAGCTTCTACATGCCCGATCACGCAACCCCTTCTCCTTTGCGCGGACGCCCAGCTTTACCAAGAAAACAAGACTCATGGAAAAGGGGGGAGGGAGGGAAAGAGAGAGAGAGAGAGAGAGAGAGAGAGAGAGAGTTCAGAGAGGCGGTCAGCAACAGCACCGCTGGCATCCCGCAACCCGACGACGACGACGACGACGACGACGACAGCGACGACAGCGACGGCCTGCAACTCGCCTCGCTTCATCACGGCAAGGCACGAACAGGACTCGCCTCATTATTCGCCAGGCGTGCGGGCAAGGCGCTGCGGCAATCTCGGGTTCATCCTGGCAGCGAGCTGGGCACTCACGCCGCTGAGATCGGTCCGGGGTCTGTTGTTGGCATACCCCGTAAGTTAATTATTCTATGTAATAATAAGTTAGAACGGTGCCTCCGTTGCCTCTCTGGCGCCCGCTTTAACGTTACCTCCAGCCGAGTAATGGCGGGTGAGGTGGGCCCATCTCTCAGGCTGTGATGACTCTCCCTTTCTTGCTGCTGCTGCTGCTGCTGCGATGCGATGCGATGCGATGCTATGCGATGCTGCTGCTCACTGCGACTGACGCCGGCCACGCGGGTGATACAGCATGAGCGACATGCGTGCGAAGCTGGTCAGCTGCCTGGAGTGCGCGCGAGTAGCTTTCAGCCCGTCCTGCATGCCGTGCGCTGCTGGTCGATTCAGGCGCTTGGATGATGGACAGATGATGGGAATCAGGACGCTTGCGTGTCTGGGGGAAGTGCGTCGAGAAGGATGGAGATGAGGGAGATGTTTTGGTCGATCATGGGGGTTTCGTTTTGGCGGGCTGGAGCACCAACACCACCACCACCACCACCACCAGCCCAAGGGGCCCCAACCACCAAACCACAACAACTTCGTCGCCCGGACTGCCTGACGACACCCGCCATCTGAAGCGACGCAGCACCGGCGGCAGCACAGGGACAGCCAGCAAAGCGCAGCTCGTGGACGACAACTCACCGCCTCGACTGATGAGCCAGAGAAAAGGGTAAACTTATTGCGATGCTCTCCTTATTTTTCCCGCCGCGCGTGTTCGCAGGCGCGTCCATGTACAACTCAACACCCCCGATGACAGGATGCTGTCGCGGACGCATTGCTGCAGCCCGCTGCTTCTGCAGCCGACGCGAAGACTCCCCTCCGATCGACGAGGGGAAGTGCTGGTTGACATGTGCAAATAGCCACTGCGCACATCCTACATACCGCTCCTCATCTCGCCCTGATCACTCAACAAGATGTGGTGGTCGAAGGCTGGTGGCTTCGACCGTCCCGAAACTTCGATACTGGCTTGCATGACGACGCTACTTTCAGGGGTAAAAAAAGGTAAACAACTTTGAGCCGGCCTGCATGAGGTGCACATCCAATGTACCGTCGACGTCACGTGTTACACGGCAGCATGAGGTGGCTTCCCGTCGTTCCGTTCGGCTCCTGCGAGTTCACTCATGACCTCGGTGGGCACGGATAAGTACATCTAGTTGTACGTGCGTTGTCCTGCTGTCCGAGCGAGCAGGTGGCAGTGGCTACGGACGCAAGAAAGAGATGGCTGGCTGTCCATCCTTCTACCGGAGACATTGCCCCCGGCGCTTGCGGACGACCGTTGCTGGGTGCTGTGATCACCTGTAGATCCTGCTTCGCGACGGGCACTGGTGCAGGTGCCCGTTCCCTTCGCTCACCCACTCTTTTTTAAGCACAAGGGGACCCGCCGCGCACATCCCTCAGCATACAGATCCCTCCGTCCATCATCGACAACAAAGCTTCCCTATCTTCTTCGTCGACGTCGCTTGCTCATCTCGGTTCCTCCTTCACCGGTAAGCTACTGTCAACTAACGTAGCTCGACGTTGGCGAAATGAGGCTCTCCGGTACAAGAGCCAGCTGCGAGGGCCTCACGAGGCAGCGGCCGCGGAGAGGTACCTTTTGATCGGAGAGCTTCCACCGGGTCTAGAACATGTGACCCTGCGCGGATATGTGCCTTGGCCGCCTCTGACATTCCCGTCGATTCGGCTCATCTTGCCCGCAACGACCAGCTTCGGGGACACGTCCGCCACGCCGTTCCTTTGGGAAGATGATCTCGTGATGAGGCTCTCGAGGGTGCAGGTCCACTAGTTGCGGCCCGGGCTTGCATCCGGCATCGTGCCTACTCCTCGATCCCTATCTTGTAAGAGCTGGGCCTCCTTGGTCGCGAAGGTAAGAGACGAAATTGAGCAGTCAAGGAATCTGACTACAGTGGCCTCGCAACCAAAGATGCCAGCTCAACAAGTCCCTGCCCAAGAACCTACCGGCCGCACCTTTTCCGCCTGACGACGTGGGAGTTTCCCGAGTCAATGGACCGAATGTCGCTGCCCGAACAGCGCGATGTGCAGACATGGCCGAGCCAGTTTGTATCTCTACAGATCGTGGTTTTCTCAGTATCGAAGCGACGCGATTGTGATTTTTCGAATGCTTCTGCTTCGAGATGGATGGCATCGGGAGTAGTGCTGATAGCCATGATAGTCGACGCTTGCTTGTGCATGCTGGCAACTGGAATCTTTATGCTTATCAGCCTCGCCCAGGCCTACGCCTATGTGGCTATTACGCAGAGGAGTTCGATGGGCCTGACATGTCACCAGTGGTATCACTGGCATGTATAAGAGTAAGATAGGTTGAGTTACTGAAACTCCATTCAATCCAGCACAAGGTGGTGCTTCACATAAACATCTCCGGACAACACTCGGTAGATGGTATGCGGTTTCAACAAAGCTGGAATCGCATAACACCTTTGACAGCAGAAATACCGCAGTGCTGACTCGCAATGGTGTAACTTGGAAAGAAGAAAAAGAACCACGTTGCGAGTCGGCAGGACCTTGACACTGGCACTTCACATTTCACATGAGCAGAGCCGCAGCCGGAGAACCACTGCACCTGCAGCGTCGGCAGGGCACGGCAGCTGACTGAAGCCGGACCGCCGATGGAATGGTTCTATCAGAAGATCCGCCGCGCTCTCAGCCGTTAAACACGAAGCCAAATACCCCGTAGGCCTCCCATTCAGGGTTTCTGATTGCTTTTCTTCGTTGGACGCAACGGATGGCCTATTTCGCCCCCACCATACCTTCCCTCGGTGCATCCCCGTAAAATCTGGTAATTAGCTGCTCTTTGCAGTCTGAGACTGAGCTGTTGTCGGTGTCTCCGCTAAGTGATCTGATCAATCTCTTCTCTCCTACCGTTCAGAGCCGACCTCGAAAAGTACAAAATATTCGCAGCATGAATGCAGAGTAGTAAGATAGCAAGAGGGTCAAGCGGCATTGTGAGTGGCAGACTGTCATGAGCTCATCGGTCCATCCAAACGAGAAGGCCTAACTGGAGGGCGAGAAGCCGGATGGTCATGCACATGGACGCTTCCGCATCGCACTCATCGGCGGGACAGTCGGTAAAAGGTGAGAATGAGGGAAGGTTGAGGTAAATTTTCACCCCGATGGGGAAGACGGCGGCCGCCTGCAAAGAGACGGAAAGGATGAGCCCGAAGAGCTGCGAGGCCGATGGGAGGCGAAATCAGGATCAGGTGCAATTCAGCCCTGCTTCAGTTGGTGGCATGGGAGTGGAGTGCGGCTGCTGCGTCCAGACCTTCGGAGTGCAGGCCTCAAGCCCGTCCGCGAAGCACGCGTTCTCTGGCCATCCGATGGTTCGAGCGGCAACGGCCAGAGGATTCTCGTGCAACGCAACTGTCACAAAAGCCCAGATGATCGAGGTCGAGGATGGATCTTTGGTGAGATTGGCAGGTCGCGATGAGTCTGTCTGGCTTTGGAAATCTGCCTGGTGTGGATTGCGAGCGATGGGGTCCAATATCCACGGCCGCGTCTGCTGCGCTCTCGGGGTGGCTCATCATCGTGCATGCAGGTACCCGTGTCCACCAGGACACTTGAACGCGCAGTCTTTGCGTCCATGGTCCGCGCCATCCGCTTGCCTGGCTGGAGGAATATGGGCAAGGCAGACAACAGCTCTGAGCTCACGTGCGGGTGTTCTGACAGGAACGAGATGAAGGAATCGCAGGATTCCCTGCGAAGGCGTTCGCGGTCGACCAGGCAGGCATGCAAGCCACGGTACGAAGATGGAATTTCCAGTCTGCTGCGAGACGGGGTGTTTGCGATGGCGATTGGCATGGTCGGCAGCATGCGGGCGGGAGGGACCACGTCGTCGCAGGCGCGACATGTGTCTTTGATTGTGGTGGCGGCATCCTGACGGTATCCTGACGGTATCCTGACGGTATCCTGGCGGTGTCCTGACGGTGTCCTGGCCGGGTGGTCAGCAGCTCATAGGCGGAGATGCAGGTGTTGAGAGAGAGTTCGTCAGCGGAGGAGTGAGAGGGCGTCGGGAGGAAGGCTTAGCGGCCTTTTAATAGCCCTCGCCTGCGCAACCCTGGTGGAGGCCCTGCTGTTAGTTATATCGCCAAAACCGTTCCGGACATCTAACGTTAACCAACAGAGCCCCCTTCGCCCAGTGTACATTTTCGGATCGCAGGCGAAGAGGCCTCCAACCACCATGCCAGGTTATATGCTGCAAGTACCCAACATGTTCTTCACCTCCTCTGATCTTGCCTCACGTTGCTTTTCCTTGCCTCATTTCCTGTCACCAGCCTTGCGCACTCGCCCGCTGGGGTGACCAAAGAATGAGATGTTCGTCAAGCGCACTCTCTTCCACTCCTTTGCGACTGTCTCTACACTAGTACATGCAGCTTCTGCGGACGCTCCGGGTAAGCTGATTCCGATGCTGAGCCTATCTTGGAAACACATTAGCTGACTCTGCATGCACAGCCGGCGTTTTCAATAATGTAAATACTACCGTATCTGATGCAAGCAGCTCCTCGCTGTCTCTGCTATCGACAAAGGGATACTTGTCTATAGTACTTTCCGCAACACTGGGACTCGGAACGTCCTTGTCGAGCGCTACATCAACCACTTCAGGTAGCACGGTGCCGTCGACGGGAGCACAGCCTACCACTACATCAGCTTCGCCAGACGTTACCGCCTTGAGCGCCTGTCACGGTGGTGATGCTACCCTGTGCTCTGTGGGCTCCAGTGTGAACTCCAGTATTAGCTCGAGTCCATTGTCGTCCACTGCTGCGGCTTCGTCGCAGTGGTCCTCGGCGGTCCTTGACGCTGTGACACCATCAGACTCAGCGGTGACAAGCCCTCAGCCGCTTACTCCGACACCCACCCAACCGCTGTCCACGCATCTTTCTTCGGAGAATACTGCTGCGGGTGCGACACCGGTATCGTCCTCGACGGTAAACAAATCAGAACCCTCGAGTTCCACATCCACTTTCCCATCTCCTTCGTCTTCTTCGTCTAGTTCAACGTCGTCGCAAACGTCTTCAACGTCTTCCACGTCTTCTCCTGTATCTTCAACAATTCTTTCCACACCATTGCCATCGAACATTCAGCCTTTTCCTACACCCTCTGCTTTTTCACAACTCTCATCTTCCGTCACGACTTCAGGCACGGATGTTGCTGTTTTTTCAAGCTCGCTTCCGATCCCAACGGCGACGCCGAATTCCGATACAATGTCCATAGCCACACCATCGTCTTCATACAGGCCCAGCTATCCTACACCAGTCCGCCTTGCATATACGCAAACCGCATCCTCGGAGTCGCGGACCACGTCGTCGGATGCAACGCCCCTGGCTGCTTCGACAGGTTCTGCTTTTCCTTTTTCCGTCGGCTCGCAGTCTTACGCAGCAACATCGACAAATACCCAGTCGTTGGCTGCCTCAATAATGTCTACTCCCTCTGGTTTCAATGTCCCTACTCCAAATTTGTCACTGTATTCCTCGAGTTCCGCCACGACCGCCGGGATTGCGTCCGGTGGTATTCCCACCACACCGGGGGCAACGACCAACGGCAGATATATCCCGTCGTCAACGACGGTCAGCAGCAGTCCTTCAGAGAGTGGTAGTCTCGCAGGAATATCCTCGTCTGGCAGCACCGTCTTCTACCCTGAGGGTTCCCACTTGCCTTCAGCCAGTCTTCCATCTGGTCAATCAGACGTTCCAAGTGTTTTATCAAACACCAGCATGCCGAATAGTTTCAACACGCCCGCGCCGACGGGAGCGATTATGACGCCTTCGGGAATCGCGACTCCGGGCTCGTCCTCAACAATGACAGGCTCGCTCACCGAGGCCTCGTCTCCTTCGTCTACGGTATCACTACCGACACCTGATAGCACAACTATCAGCGATTGCGGTGGGTCACCGTACAAACAATCACAATACAAATGTTACAATGGCTCACTTCTCTGCGAAGTTGGCCTCGAGGCGTGCAACGGCGCATGCTTTCACCCATCCCAATACGCCTGCAAGGATGGCCTCCTCTTCCCGAGCTCGGCGTCAGCCAGATTTTCGACAAGCAGTACCTCAGAGCCATATTCCTCAATCCAAAGCTCTACGACTATCCCGACGTCATTTTCAACCGCGTTCCGTCCAACCACTAGCGCAGGATTCACTGCCACTTCCCAGCCAACCTCGATACCGGCCACCACATCTCCAGCGCAATCCGATCAACCCAGTCCTTCCGATACTCCCCTCTCATCAGGGCAAGTCGCAGGAATTGCGGTGGCTTCCTCCTCCGCGGCCCTCATCGCAGCAGTCGCAGGTCTCTTCCTCTACCGCCGCCACTCCCAAGTAAAACGCACACCCAAGCGTCCTTCGGTCTACCCCGAAGTCGCCTACCTGTACGACCCGCCCATGCCACCACGACCAGGCATGACCACCGGCAACATGCCCGGACCCAGGCCTAACTCCCCAACCATGCCAACATCATACTCGGCGTCCCGCGGCATCGCTCTCACCATCGGCGCAAGCGACCCCGATCTCACCCGCAGCACCAACCGCGACACCAGCCTTACCGTCAACCCCAACGACCCGTATGAGCGTGAAAGCCTCATGCACGGAAACACGCCTACGCTACCAACGCCAACAGTGCCCTTCCCACCTCCCATCGCCTCGCCCCCCATGGTCCAGATGTCACTCTTCCCACCCCTAACCCAGCCGGCGCACCCCAACCCCCACGAATACCGACGCCCAGCCCCCCCACCCCCATCCCTCCAACAACAAGCCGTCCAGCACCAACAATACCAAAACTACCAACCCCCTCCGCCATCAACCGCCGCTCCATCCGCCGACCCCTTCGACCCCACCCACAACGCCGACTCCCGCCCCACCACCGACATCCTCACCCACGACTTCGCCTTCGCGGATCCAACGACCGCCGAGGGCGCCTCCCTGTGGGACGAAATCGATCTGTACGCCGACTTCCCCGCCCCGCCCGTCTTCGGCGACCTGGACGGCCGGCTGAGCGTCAGGAACGGCGCCGCGACGCCCACGTCCATGACGGGCAGCGGCAGGAGTTCGGAGCTCGATTTCGCGGATCCGAGACTCATCGGGCAGCATTTCTGAAAGAGGCCGGGGAAAGGGCGAGGGGTTGTGTGTGATGGAGAGGGCTTTGGATGTGTAAATGGGTGTGAGGGGTTTTTGTTTTGGGGACGGGATTGTGGCGGATTATTGTTCATGGGAGGGAGGGGGGGTACTTTTTGACGCTTTTGAGCGAGCGCTTTGTATTCGATTCTGGGATCGTGGATCCGGTTTATTCTTACTTCGCGTTCTGTCGCCTTCTTCTCGCCGGAAGAGGGACAGGGACGCTTGTTATTACTACACGGAACGGCTGTTGCTATCATTGCCGTTCTTCTCAACCCGCAAGCCTGGAGATCAAGCATGACATCCTCGTTCTCGTTCTCGATTTCGTCGTTGGTGGGTTCTTGGCTGCTGCTTGCTGTGCTTCTTTGGCGTCGTCGGCGGCGAGTGCTTCGTCTGCTGTTTGGTCTGCTTCGTCTGCTCTTTCGGCTGCTTCCTCCGCTCTTTCGGCTGCTTCCTCTGCCCCTTCCGCTGCTCTTCCCGCACTCCCGACTGCTTCCTCTGCTCTGTCTCTCTCTCTCTCTCTCTCTGCCACTAGCCGCGCTCTGCGCTCTTGCGGCGTCTCCTGTCGTGTCTGGTCCTACTGCCGCTCACGCCGCTGCTCGTGCCGTTGCCTCTGTTGTCGCTGTACATGTTTCTCCATCCGTTGGTTCATTGGGGCTGCGTTGTTGTGTCGAACCCTGCTGCAGAAGAAGAAGAAGATCGATTGACACAAGAGGTGGGCGCAGAGGCTACCTCTGATAGAGGTGCCTGCACGATTGCACCCGCAGCAAAGTACCCAGCAATCGACCGTACGTGTATTCAGCACGCCACGCTGGACCTAACAGAGACAGCCCAGCGGAAGAGTTCGCTGCGAGGAGAACTCACGATGAGGAAAGAGTTCACTGTGAGAAAAGAATCCACTTCAACAAAATAATACACTGGAAGAAGGATCCACCGGGGAAAAAATATCACTGGAAAGAGAATGCATTGGAAAAAACAGAATGTAAACAAACCAAGCGAATTCGCACTGGTTTGAAAATGTCAGCAGATGCAGTGAATTGGATCTCAATATGCAAAAGTAAACACACTGAATTCGCACTGAGTTCGAAAAGCTAGACAAATAGGAAGAAAAAAGTAAGCAACCTAAAGCACGCCCACGTGAACATAGAAAAGGAATCTAAAAACGGGGAGCTTGATTCTAAACTAGAACTTCACCTAGTCTCTCCGCTCTAGAACAGAACTGTACTTTGATATAAAAAGCATTCCCTGCGGAAACAACAGCCTATACTCCGAAAACAAGACGTGACTTCAATGCCGAATCCGCTTGCATACATACATGCCCTACACATACACACCCCGATGCAAAAACCCCTGCTCGTCCCCCTCCACCCATCCGTCTGGCCGCAAGAACCGTCTCTCTCCCACACGCTCTCTCAGCCTCGACCTCGGCCAACCCCCGCGAAAAGAAAGACCGCGAGACGTTCTCCCCTCTCCATCCTTTCTCAAAAAACAACACCGTCATGTTTCTCTGTCTTTGAACTTCATTCTGAGCATGGCGCGTCACGAAGAAACAAACACGAAGGAAAGAAGAGAGGAGGAGGTGGGGAAAAAAACAGGAAGAGAAAAGGTTTTGGTCTCTTGCCCCGCCATCCCGCTTCTCCTCACAGTCACCCCTCCCCGCTCCTCTCCTCTCTCACCTTCGGCATCAGACCGAAACAGAGACAAAAAGGGGGATTCACGAGCAACAACGGGCAAAGCAGCAAGAAGGGAGGAGCTTCAACCCTCTCGGACCGTTTCCAAGTCTTCCAAAACACATCCATCCATCCATCCATCCACCCATTCCCTTGGAAAAGGCCATGCGGGATAGTGATCCCCCCTCCCACTCATCTAAGAATCTCTGCATGGAAAAAAACGCGCGACAAGACGGAATCGACTCCCAGCGCCCCCGTCAACTATCTCAAACCATCGTCGTCATCTCAACCCCCTACCCACACCATACCACATTCACGCCCTTTGGTTGAAGAACCAGGAACTCCTCTTGTTCCCGCCCTGCTCCTGCAGACCGCTGACGGTGGGAGATGCCATCTGACCACCGATAACCGGCGTCGGGCCATCGCCACCACCACCGCGCAACGGCTTCGCGATGCGCGACCCGCCAAAGGCAAAGCTAGCGGCACCGCTGCCGGAGGAGGAGCCGAGACCGCGGGTGGAGCCCACCTTTGCGGCCTCGAGGCGTTCTTTGACGGCCGTGAGTTGGGCTTCGAATCTGCGGTTCGACGTCAGTATGGACGTATACACAGTGGGAAGGGAATGGAAAGGGGAGGGGGAAGAGGACTTTGGTTCACGGTGATCTGGTGGGAGGAGGACGTGGACTAGGAGACGTAGAAAGAGACGGAAGACGTTGACGAGGAGATGTGCGACGAGGACCAAGAGCAGGGTCGAGACAACATACCGATGGTTGGCTGCGGTCAGTTTCTCCTGGCTGTCCTGCAGCAGGCTCTCCAGGCTCTGGATGCGCTCGTTGCGGGCGATGAGCTTGCGCTCCGCGATCGCCACTTCCTTCTTCAGGCTGCTGTTCTGTTCGACCAGCTGCCGTTGCACGACGGTGAGTTGCTCCAGGTTGCGCTCCAGGAAGGCCATCTTCTTCTGCTGGGCCCGGTTGTTGGACGTGCGGAGCACGTTGTTGTACTGCTCACGCGTCTCGTCGAGGGAGATTTCAAGCTCGACAACCTGTTGTGGCGGAGAGGAAAAGAAATATCGGTCAGCCAATCCTTTCCATCAAGTTGAGACAGGACAAGACAACACAGAGAAATACGGAACAGGCACCACTAAAAGAAGCGGTGACCTGCCCCATAGAACGGAGAACAAGACCAGAAAAGGAAAACATACCCGCTCGCATCGGTTCTGCAAATCGCGCATCAGGCTCTTCTTCATGGCGTCGAACTCGGCAATCTGCTGCTGCACCGTCTTGCCATTGACAGCACCAACGCCGTTGACAGCGCCGCCACCGCTCTTGACCCTCTGCTCCAGCTCCTCAATCTGAGCCTTCAGCTTCTGGCCCTCCTCAACCTTCCTCGACAAGTCTTGCTTGAGCTCGCCGACCAGCTCAACCTGGCCATCCTGGCGCGCGGCGTAAGCGTCGGCAAGCCTCTGCTTGATCTCGTCGACGTCCGCCTCGCTGAGGTTGCGCTCGAGCAGACCTTCGTATTCGGCCTGGAGCTTGTTGACGCGCTCCTCGAGCGCCTCTCTGCGCTGGATGTGCGCCTCGTCAAGCTCGCCACGCTCGGTGACGGAAAGCTCGGCTTGGCGGACGATGCCTTGGGTCTCTAGCAGCTTCTGGCGCAGCTCGTCGAGGGCGCCTGGCGCGATGGTTTCGCCTGCGGCGCTCGTCTCGTACAAAGCGTCCACCTGCTCGATGACCTTGCGGATGTTGCGCTCGTTGTCGCTGAAGACTTCGCCGCCGAGGTCGAAGCCGGCCATCATCTGAGCCATGCGCTCCGCCTTCTTCTTCTCCTTCTCGTCCAGAATGGCGGATGTCTCCTTTGCGTTCATCTTGGCGTCGAGCAGCTGCTGCTTCACGTCGTCGAGTTCGGCCGTGAGTTCCGAGTTGGCCTCCTTGAGACCGTCCATCGTGATGAGGGCTTCCTTGCTCTCGAAGTTGATCTTCTCGACCTGCATCTTGAGCTCGTTGATCTCACTGTTGAGTCTCTCGTTGTCCTTGCTCGTCTTGCCGTCGTGCTCCTTGAGGAACTGCAGCTCCTCCTTTGCATCTTTGAGTCCCTTCTCCACTGCAGCAAGCTGCGATTCTTTCTCCGCAACCTGGTCTTGGAGCTCGTTCTCCCGGCGCAGGAACTCTTCCTTCTCGTCCTTCTCGAGTACCAAACCAGGTGTGCTCGCTCGGTCAAGATCCAAGCGCGAGTCTGGCCTCGAAGGCGTCTCTGACCGCCGGTGAGCCGCGACAATCTCCCTCGACTCTCTAGAAGGCGTTTCAGAACGCTGCGTCTGCGGCGGGGGCCTCTTCGCCGGCTCCACAGCCTTGTCCAAAGCCGGGGTCCACTTTTCCTGGGGAACGGCCTCGCCGCGTCGCCACTGCGTGACTTCTTCGTTAATGTTGGATACATAGCTTTCGTAAGTCGTGATTTGCGATTGGGCCTTCTTGAGAAGAGCCTTGAGTTCAGCCGGGGACAGTTCGGCATTGACCTTGGCCTTGTTCTTGATGGATTTGGCACGCATACCGAAGCGCAGCGTGCTCAGCGTTTCCGCGTCGTTGTAACTGCTGGGAGAGCAGTTGATAATCAGCGTCGTTCGGGAGTTACCACCGAGCGACTCTTGCAGGATTCTCGTGAGCTTCGAGTCTCTGTAGGGCACGTGACTGGATTTGCCGTCCGTCAGGGAGTTGATGACCATTCCCAGTGCACTCAAACTCTTGTTGATCTTCTTGGCCTCCTCGAGCGTCTGCCCGCTGGCGCCGGTCTTGCCAACCTTTTCACTACCTGCCAGATCCACCAAGAACAGTTGCCCGCTCTTCGCCGACCCGGTCTCGACGTTCTTCTGCGTGACCGTGATGACGAAGATCGAGTGTGACCGCGAGGACTCCTGGTTCATGTTGGTAGAAGCAACAGATCTCGCAATACCTCCCCTCCGCATGACCTCGTAAACCTCCTGCACGCTCGAGACGTAAATCTCGAGCAGCCCCTTGACGTAGACACCTCTATTCTTTTCCTCATGCACCGGCAGGTTGTCATTCTGCGGCGCCAGCAGATCCCTGATCCGCTCCATGTAAATCTCCATGTACGACACCCTGACCGTGTATTCCATGTTCTGCGGACTCGACAGGATACTAGCGAAGATCTGCTCCACGATGCGGGGAATCACACCCTTGCCCTCGTCGTCGTCAATGTCCGATCCCATCATCGTGTAGGATTTACCGGCACCGGTCTGACCGTACGCGAAGACGGTGCCGTTGTAGCCATTCAAGATATCATCGACGGTGGGCCGAATGGAGAAGTCGAATAGGTCCGCTTGCCGCGAGTTCATGGGGAAGACGCGGTCGAACGTGAAGGCGCCCGCCGCCTCCTTGGACTGGTCGAGCTGTCAGTCGAATGGTCGGATCCATACATGAAAGTGGATCCATGAAGCATGGTGCCAGCAAACACCAGCAACAGCATCTGAGCAACTCCATACCTGAATGCTACATGTGTCCTCGGTCTCAAACTCCACTATGGGCTCGCCTCCACTGGCGATTTCGACCTTGTTCTGGGGCCGAAACCGCGCCACAACTGCCGGAGCACGTAGTCAGTATACATCTCCAGTATCTCTGCACGAGTTGGCACGTCGCCGTACCCTTGATGGTGTTGTAGCTCCTGCGCGGCCAGTGGTCAGTAAAGGACAGCTCCCAGCATACACGTCCAGGGCGGGCAGGTACTTACGCCATGATTGCAATAGATGGGCGGCTCTGGCCCAGCGGCCAAGTGCTCTAGAGCTCGTGGCGCAGGCCTTTTGGTTTGGTGGTTGGATTGTCTAGTATACGGGGGTTCGTGGATGTTTTGATGCGTTGTCAGGCCCAGGTGGTCAACAGCGGCCAGCGGCGGCGCGGCGGGCGGTCGAGACGTTTGGGGACACTGAACGTGAGGCGGCGCGTGCTACGGACCGTGCAAAGTCAGGCTGAACGAGGCGATCCAAAGGAGAGCAGCAGCTTGCACTGGAGAGAAGGACTTGTTATAGAGGCGGTCTGTCGAGAGTTGGAAGACAATTCTGGTGATCCGCAATACTCGACTGGGGGTGAGCCAGACTCGGGCTAGTGCCAGGGCCTCGTGCTTGGATTCCGAGGGAGTCGGTCAGCCTGCATTACTAGCCGCAACGAGAGGAACTCAACACCAACGATGAAGCGAGTTCGACCATGGACCTGTATCACGATAGATGGCAGATGGCAGATGGCACGCTCAGAAATGGACCGAGTGATGCTCGACACGTTGCGAGCCGCGCGTGGGAGTCCGGATGGCAGCAGCGGGACCGTGACCGTGACCGTCATGGGCGGCAGCAGCAACAAGTAGCACCAAGTAGCGAATCAATCCATGTCATAGTGAGTAGTTGTAGCCAGACACGGAGTCCAACGCCCGCTTGTACGCCCATGCTGTAATCGCAGCAATTGTCGAAATAACACACCCAATTCCCCTCCTCGACGCCCTCCTGTCCCGACCTGTCCAAATCCGACCAAACTATGGACCCTGACGTGCCCATGACCCGCCGCCAAACCAAACCTGGACCCCGAGAGAGCCCGCGAATCCATCAAAACACCCAAGCAAATTGAGCATTGACGAGAGAGGCCGTGATGGAGAGAACTGAAAGGAGAATGAATTGGCTCATTGGCCTGTTGGCCTCGCCACATCTTCCCTTTAATCCTCCCAGCTCTTCTCAACCGTGTCCCGCACCCGCTTGACGTATTCGCGCTTGTTGTCCTTGTACAGGTTGCTTGCCTCAACGTTCGCCGGCGAGCTCGTGTTTGGATCGTTTAGCAGACTGTCATATTGTCGCGTGTCAGCAGTCATATACTATAGTATTGCCCATTTGCCTGCCGGCGACCTGACTCACCTCTGGATACTCGTCAAGATGGCAGCGACATCGTATGTCGGGCTCCACCTATTCTGCAATATGTCTAGGCACAGCTCGCCGGTGCCGTACACGTTCGGGTGGAACATCTGCGATATGAACTTGACGCCCGGCGGCTTGTTCGGGTACGCCTCCTCGAAGTGCATCACGAGCCTGAAGGTCCCATCCTCGAACGGCGTGTCTGCTGGTCCGATGATTACGGCATTCCTATTGACGAAATCATCGGCATGTCAGCTACCAGTGCTTGTATTCGTATATCCAACCGAGCCTTCGTGACGGGCTTCGCTCGTGGTCGTGGCAAAGGTGGGGAACTGCGAGCGAGAGGGAAGATCGGATCGGTGGAAGCGTACCAGGTCATGACATTGTCAGCGATAGGGGAAGCGGATACACCGGCCGGGGGGTCTGTCTGCATGCGCTGCAATGCGAAGAAGGCGTCGTTAGCTGCATCGCCCATTATCTCGAATCCATGCCCTTTGCGAGGAGCACGGGTGGGGTTGCTCTGGGGAAGAGCATCGTCGTACCTTGAAGTCGCGCATCAGCCGTCTGCGCGCTGCTGTCGACATTCTGAGATGGTAGAAGAGCGTGGATGGACGAATGTGACGAGCGTATGGTGAGATTCGATTTCAAGAGTTTTAGGAGAGGCTGAATAGGTTGGTGGAGGAGGGTTGGCGTATGGTGTTCGCCTCCAAATGACGACTCGGAACTCCAGGGCTTTCCGGTAATTAGCCGCGTGCCTTGTCAGAAGCCCAAAGCAGCGATCTGGATGCCGCCCCTCCATTATTCAGTCACACGAGCACCTGCCGTCGGCAACTCGAAGCTGGAACTCTATTCGACTGACAGCCTAACAGGCCGTGACCTGAAATTGAATACGAAGACGCACTTCTAATGAGACACGACATCTATTCACACACAACTTTGCAGTCCTGCGAATGGATTGGAGATTGAAGGCAAAGAGACCCATCAACTTAAATACAACCATCAGTGGCATTCTGGAAGTGACGCCGTGATGCCAAATGGTATCCCATCCAACAACGCCCCGAGCAAACCTTTTCCCTGTGTTTTCTACAAATACAATGACCATGTCGAAACATCGCTCCCATATTCTACAGCGGGCAGCGCAAAAGCCCAGCAAAGGCTCCCAAACGCCGCTCACGCTGAAAATATGTATCCTGCAGTGCCAACAATTCCCGATCAAGAGCGATCACGGCCACCGAAACCCGAGCTGCGACCACCGAAGCCACCGGAACCACCAGAGCTGCGACCACCGAAGCCACCGGAACCACCAGAGCGTCTGTCACCGAAGCCACTGGAACCACCAGAGCTGCGACCACCGAAGCCACCGGAACCACCAGAGCTGCGACCACCGAAGCCACCGGAACCACCAGAGCGTCTGTCACCGAAACCACTGGAACCACCAGAGCTGCGACCACCGAAGCCACCGGAACCACCAGAGCGTCTGTCACCGAAACCACCACCGGAGCCGCGACCACCGCCGAAACCGTCGCTGGAGCCTCTGCCACTGTCTGTCATGAAGGAATCGAATGCATCAGCATCGCCACCATCACTAAGAGAGCCCCTGTCGGTGGTGTTCAAGAGAGCCAAAGTCTCCCCCCGGAAACCTCTCCTTCTGGCATGTTCAATGGGGACGAATGGCAGTTTTTCCAATCCCCATCCGTACGTGGCCAATCTGTTGATCGATTCTGCAGCATCAAATTTGTCGATCCGCCTGCGATCGAGCAAGTCGAGATACTTGATGTAGACCTCTCCAAGATCCTTAGCGCGAAACTGTTTGAAGGTGTTCATGACTGCTGCGAGGACCTGCCCGGCTTGCTCAGAGACTTGGGCCTCTTGGGTCATGTCCATTGCCGCCGTCTCCAGAGAGGTGTCGTTTTTGAGAGGCAGGGCTCCAAGCTTGAATCTGAAGTCCCGTTTCTCAAGTGGAAGGTAAAAGAGCCATCCTTCTCCCTCTTTACCTGCTCGCGCAGTACGGCCAAGACGGTGGATGTAGGTGTCTGTGTCGACTGGGAGACCGAGCTGGATGACATGGGTCACTTCGGGAAAGTCCATGCCACGTGCAGTTACGTCGGAAGATACCAGGATAGCACTCGTCGCAGCTCTGAAACTATCCGCTGCTGTAGTCCTTGCGCCTTGGGTCTTGGTTGAATCAATGTCGAAAATCTTGGTATCATGAAAGAAGCGAGTTTTACGCAGCCTGTAGAGCAGCTCTGCGTACAATTTGACTTCAGTCAAAGTATTGAGGTAAATGATGGCCTTGAAAGGACGTGCCTCGCCAGCCTCGTGTTTGATGATTGCTCGTTGGCACAATTCGGCGACGGCTGGTGCCATATTCTCCAAGCCCGCAACTTGGACGGCCTTTTGAGGCACGCGAGTGTGTGTTGGCTCTTCGTCTTCTCTAATTGTCTTGACGAATTGGAAGCCACGCTTCAGCGTCTGGCGAACAATGCTGACAACCGTTTTGGGAACTGTGGCGGAGAACATGAGGGTCTGACGATCATGCTGAGCCCTGTCGGGAAGCAGTTCCTGAATATTGCGAATGTCCTGGGAAAAGCCCATGTCCAGCAGACGATCCGCTTCGTCGAGTACAAGACATTTGAGTTCTGGCGCAGCTGCACCCGAGTAAGGATCTCCGAGGATATCTTGAAGACGACCGGGAGTGCCGACCAAGATATGGCATCCCTGGCTTTTCATCTTGTACATTGCTTCCCTCTTTCCAGTCCCGCCAACGGCTGTTTGAACTCTGACACTGGTGTGCCGCACCAGCCTGTTGGCCTCGACAGCAATTTGCTCGGCCAATTCTCTTGTAGGTGATATAATGAGCGCTCGGATGTTGGTCGAGGAAGTCCCTGAGCGCGAGTATTCGGCCAGGGACGGGTCATCGGCGATGATGTTTTGGAGTAGAGGCACCAGGAAACCAAGTGTTTTGCCAGTACCGGTCCTCGCCTGTGCGATGCTGGAGAACATGTCAGCGACGAGGTTTTTGATCAACGTGTTGATAACTTACATATCGGTCTTCGCGAGAGCTGCGGTGATGGTTTGGCTCTGCACATCGGTCATCTTGTCGATGCCCATGTCCTGCGTTATCGCCTTAACGACATTCGGATGAAGTATGCCCCTTGTGGCGAGCTCGGAAAAGGTGGTGATCTTAGAGGGCATCTGATCGTTGGACTCGCCCGCTTGCGCGGGTGCGGCGGCGGCGTCGAGACGAGAGCTCGACTGCAGCCCGCGCACAGCGAGGAGCGGTGCAAACCTAGCATTGCGGGAGACGGATATAGAAGATAGGAGGGAATTGGTGCGAGAAGCAGCGCGAGCGACAGCTACATTGCTGAGCACGCGCGGGAGAGATGCAGAGCATCTCCGCAGAGGTGCGAGCATGTCGATCTAACGTGCCGAAGGACGTGTACAGGAGGTTGATGGAATCAAGACGAGGATGATGAATCGAAAGACAAGTGACCTGTGACCCTGGGAGACAGTCTGGCGATGGAGAAGACTTGTCTGGCAAGTGTGGCGGATGAAGGTCGTAGAGGCAAATTCGACTCGCGCTTTTTTCGTTCTGGCTTGTTGGACGAGCGGACAGGGACTTCTTCGCTAGCGTCCCGACGCTCGGACAGTTGAGGTGGTGATCCGTCGAAGCTCCGGCATGTGCAACACGCGACGCGCAACTTGAACACGTCCACACTGCTATCCAAATGTTTGATTGTGCTTTGATATTGCGCGAGCCTCAGACATCATCATTCATTCATAATTCATCGTTGCGCCGCTCGAGTCTAGACAAGAATCCAAATCATCCACCCCCAACCGCAAACGCCAGAACTGCGCCGACAATGCCACGGGCCCTTCACCTCCAGCTGCGACGATCCCACGTCTCTACCGCGGACTTGAAGCCGCGACGACTCTCGTGTCCTCTCTCGCGCCCAAGAGCATAACACCTTCGCTGACGCCGTCATGAATGCCACCCGTCACACCTCTCAACCACCAAAGCGTTAGATCGTTGATTGCCTGACCAACCTTCCCGTCGTTCATCTGGCACACCGCGTTCGTAAACTTGATCCCTCGCCGGCCGAGCTCGTCGACCGTGCTGATGCTCGACGACACGAACTTCTCCGAGATGCGATGCTGCCGCTCATACTGGTATGCGTGGCCGATGAAGAGCTTGACATAGGGCAATATGAGGTGGAGGAAAAGAAAGAGCTGGACAATCGAGGATGCAAGTATGCGATGCAGCCAGGATGGCTCTGGCGGTGGCTGTTGCGGCTCCGTCGGCGCCTGGTGATTGTATGAGCGCACGAGCTGCCCGCTTGCGGCGTCGACTTGAAAAACCTTGATGGTGTTTGCTGGCAGAGCTGTCTCCAGGGACAGCCGCTCTTCTGCGTTCAGGTCGCTGGGGAGGCCGCGAAGCAGATAGGTCACGGCATGCATGTACAGTTGTCTGCTGAACGGCGCGGCCTCACTGCTTGGGTCTTTCGATAAAGAGGAGTACTCGTGCAGCGCGGAGTTGAGGAGATTCAGACCTGTCATGGTGAGTCTCGACAAGGCAGTCGGTATGGTTGCGATGCATACCTTGGTTTGCGTACTTCCAGTTGACGCCGGTCTGCATATCGGAGGGGCGATACTCTGGTAAGGCGGTCGACGAAGAAGAGGGACGATCGTCGACGAGAGTGTCGCCTGGTATACTTTGCACGGTATCGCCATCAGAAGCACCTGACCCACGGCGCATGGCTGCACTGGACGGTCTCGAGGTGTAGGCAGGCGGCGGAGATGTCTCGGCGCCAGGCACAGGCTCGCTGGCGCATCGTGAGTGCTGCGGGCGGGTGCGGAAGTCTGTGACGGTGCGGCGGAGCGACTGGAGGCGTGGAATGCGGCTCTGGATCAAGGCGGGCAGCATGGTGTAGACGCTGGACGGGACGTCTTTTGGTGGACCATGTCTCATGCTGCGCGAGCGTGACCGTTGCGACACGGATGGCCGCTGCTGAGCCATTACCTTACTACCTACTAACGTTATAGGCACTGCGAGTGATTCATGCCCGGTGGCGGAGAAGCGCGGCGGAAGAAATGGATAAGAATGGATGACAGGCTTCGCAGCAGAGTGATCTGACTCAAAAGGGCATACATAGTCCACTCTCGGGGCTTGGGGGGCACTGTAGATATTATGGGCTTATCGTGGGTTTTGGAAGGCTGGCCGACTTTCACATGCATTTGGTTGAGTGAGCGTTGGCTTGGCTGACGCCGGCGCGGCGACTGCAACGGCGAGACGCAGGGAACGCCCACGGTCTGTCTGATGAGTGCCGCCCGATGCTCCAATAGAGTCCAGAGTCCGTGGCATATGCTCTGCCTCATCCGCTCTGCCCTGCCGCGTCGAGGTCTGATCCTCACTCCTCACCACTAACCGTTGCACCGTGGAAATGGAATTCACGTGTGCGTGACCATGGACAGTCTACCGCCGCGGACTTCTTCGAGCCGGAAGACACGCATACAGCGCCGCGGTTAATGAGCTGGACGCCTTATCGTCTCGAGGTAGCCATGTCAAGTGCTGTTGCTAGCCGTCCACACGAGAATACCGCAGCACGAGAACGTTTTCTTCCACCGAGAGTGTCAATTCACTTTGGCGGCGTCGCTGCTAAGTTAGCATCCGTCTCGAGTAGACATGTGGCGCAATGCATCCCCAGACGAGTCGCTGATCTCTCCGCCGTGCGGATCATGCGATGCGCAACCTCAATGCCTCGTTTCGATAGTGATAGCTCCTCTAAGGCAGTAGCAGTAGACACGAGATGGTGATAACGTCATGCACGATGACGGTCTTCTGGCAGGCATATGCAGTGAGCACCATCGGGATGAGGCACAAGACATACTACCGGATAGGCGGATGGATACACGTAGGTGAGAACCGTACGAGAAAAAGGCATCACATCGTACGAAGCCTTCAGCATAGAAGACTCAACGACGACGAGCCAATTATTCAGATACAGGTACTACCCTGCTGGGCAAGTACCGAACCAGATACGGGTAACTTAAGAGTGTCAAAAATAAGGCATGAAGTCGTGACCTTACCTTTTACAACCCGCCTCGTGCACGGTTGCGGTACGGACCCAAATTACATGTGTTGAGAGACGCAGTGCAGACTTCGTTCGAGAGAGAGGCGGATATGCCGGTTGGATTTCTGCGACTGCTGAAGAGCCTCCATGTGAAATGCAGTCCGGCCTGCTCCGTTCTCATAGCCACGACTAGACGTCATGAGCGCCTGATGATGCAGCAAGTGCAAAGACCATGACAATTCAGTTCCGATCGTAGCGCAGGAGATATATTGTGAGCGCCGAAGTGTCGAGAAAGAGTCACGATAGTATTGAGAGTGGGTGGTGTTGGAGGGTCAAGCTGCCTCGATCTTCCCCAGGCCGCTAGGGCCGATCGGTGCCGGCCACACGATTCTCCGCGAAAACTAAGCGACCGTCACAAACGCAAAATCGGCCATATCGTCCATCTCCAACTGCAGCCGTCGGCCAATACTAACACGTCCAGCAGCCAAAATGTCGTCGTCCGGTCACAGGCGTGAGTTGCTGCCGCTCTGAAACTTCTTGCTGAACCGCTGCTAACGTCGCTTTCTTCGCACAGTCTACGTCAAGTACGATACCCGGAATCGCAAACCCTCCACACACGAACCGCGACTGACAATGATTTCTCCAGGGGCAAGCATGTGAGCTACTGCCGTGGCAAGAGGAACACCAACCCCAACACTAGGTATGCAGCGGTGACGGTCGGAAAGAAATACGGAATCATGGGCTGATTTTTGCGCAGCATCCTCATCCTCGACAACGTCAGCGACGCCAAGGCTGCCTCGTACGTACCCGCCTGATCGGACATTGCGCAACTTGTACTGAACGCGCATACAGGTTCTACTGCGGCAAGAAGGTTGCGTTCGTCTACCGCGCCTCCACCGAGGTCCGCGGCTCCAAGATCCGCGCTATCTGGGGTACCATCACTCGCCCGCACGGTATGGAAACACTCCCTTGGCCTGGCGCATCGCTGCGGATGCTGATTTTACCTCGCAGGCAACTCCGGTGCCGTCCGCGCGCAGTTCAAGCACAACCTGCCCCCCAAGTCTTTCGGTGCCTCCGTCCGTGTCATGCTATACCCCTCCTCCATCTAAATCAATTCAAAAAATTGGCTCCCGGTTGGCGATGTGGTATAATTGTTGAAACGTTCGGCAAATGGGAAAAAGAGCAACACCTCTCGCGCTGTGCATCGGACATACAACACTGGACTTGTGGTGATTCATAAGCTACGGCGGTATGGCTTGCGGAGTAGTGGAGTGTAGGAAAAACTTCCTGAAAAGAAGAGCTCTCTAGGGAGAATTTCTACATCGCACTGTTTTCTCTAGCTTATGGTATGGTCGTTTTTGATCGAAAATGGACTACAAACCAATAGAGAATGACTCATGATGGTACGATCAATCCTTGATGGAGCATATGCCCGGGAATGTGCATGAACACGTTCAACGACAATCGAAACAATGCCCGGGAAAACATGCACGATGGTCCAGGAAAGATGATCCGGCTATGAAAGTTAATACCCTGGAAGTCAATGATCACAACCGAGAATAGAGGGAGGAGCAGCCATGAACGTTGCCAAATGCCCTTCCACCAGATTACTATCAAAGCAGACACAACATTGAAGTGCGGGATGAAAATAGTCAGAAGAAAGCTCATTGACATTGCGATCTGAACAACTGACTACAGAACAAGTATCGGTATCATTTACCAATGCTCTCCCAGAAACGCCCGTTGCAACTGCCTGGTCTAGAAGACCACCGACGCTGATGTGTTGCCCAATCAGAACTCCCAACCAACCCCGACATCAAAAAGAAATTAGGCATCCGGAGCCGTACAGTACACTGACACAGCAGCAGCATTGGAGAAAAAGGAAAAAGTGAAAATGAACGAGAGCCAGAAGCAGACAGACACTCAGGACGCCGTCCCAAACGTCCACCCCCCATCCTTCATCATCTTCTCCCTGGCCTCCTTGTCCCTCTTCCTCTCCTCCTCCGTCAGCCGATCAGTCCCGTTCCAATTCGCACTGCTCGTCCGATCCCTGAACCTCTTCTGCCTCTCCTTGTTCTTGAATATCTCCTCCATGCGCAGCTCCGGAATCGGCCCAAACACCTCCATCGGATCCACCAGCTGCTGCTGCGAGAGCAGCTCCCGCAGCGCGGGCGAGTTGACCCAGGACGGCGCTTTGAAGGCCGCGGCGCCCGAGTCCGAGTCGGAATCCGAGTCTTCCGAGTCGGTGGCGATTTCGGGGAGTTCGGGGGTGGGGAAGTGGGGGGAGGCGGTGGGGATGGTTTTGGTGGTTGTGGTGCCGCGCATGGGTGTCTTGTAGGGGTTTGAGGGGCCGGCTGCGGATGCTGCTGGGGCCGAGGAGCTGGGTGCGTCGGCGAAGGGGATCTTGGCTTTTGAGATCGTTGCCATATCGTTGGGGTGGCCTGGGGTGCGGTGCTGCATCTGATGCTGCGCCGTGACGGTTTGCTTGAAGATGGAGCTCGCATGGGGGTGAGCGGGTGCTGAGGAGCTTGGCGCAGTCATGTATCCATGTTGGAACTTGGCGGGTGGCTCCTTGGCCTTTTCCAAGACCGAGAGGACGCGCTCGCGATCTGGGTACACTGGCTTGCGGATGTTTGATTGTCGGATTGGGGGCGCCATGACTGATCGGCGGTTGTTCGTAGACTCCTCGTCCTCGTCGGTCTTGCGCCTCTTAGCATCCAGACGTTGGAAAGAAGGCCCGTTGCGTTGGATCTGAGGTCGCGGTACTGGCTCATCAATCTCAGCTTGGAAGACTCGCTTTGGCGGCTTTGCTGGATTAATCGGAGGATTGGGTCGGTTAAGGTTCAGGTCTTGAACGGTGTTCATTCTCGAAAGCGGCCTCGCGCCAGCCAAATCGCCTCTCGGCAAAGCGTGTGACTTTTCCTGCTGAAGGGCATGCACCTGACTTCTTAGCTTGCGCTGCTTTATATATGGATTGGGTTTCTGCTTGGGCTTCTTTACCAAATCATTAGCTCGGCTCTGTGGCCGAGACGCTGCAGCGCGCTGTTGCTCAAGCTTCTTCGCCTCCAGAGCAAGCGCTTGCTTGTTTGCGGCTCTCTTTGCTTCTTGAACACGCTGCTGCTCGGCTGCTTTGCGTTGGGTCTCAAGGCGACGCTCCTCCTCAGCCTTGCGACGCTCTTCTTCAGCCTTTGCGGCGCGCGCGGCCTTCTGTTGCTCGATACGCTTCTTTCGGTCAGCCTTCTCTTGGGCCTTTTGCTCCTCCTAAAAGATTGTCAGCAAACTTCGTATAAACGATTCGCACAGTAGTACCTCTTCTTTCTTCTTCGCGGCCAAAGCGAGAGAGTTGGGCTTAGCCACGGGCGCACCATTGGTAGACTTGGTGAAGGACCTGGGAGCAGATGGTTCTGTAGGTGCCTTTGCGGAAGGAGCGAAAGTTCCTTGTAAAGACTGGGCAAGATCCACGTTCGTAGGAAGAGCAGTTGGCTTCTATAAGATGGTCAGTACGAAATTAAAGTGATCGAGATAACGGAAGGGGCTCACTCTTCCAAGCTGGGAGGACCCAAGGCCAACTTTGATATGCGTGGCCGGTTGGCGAATGGTAGATTTTCCGGGCTTAGCTAGCTTACTCCTTTGCTCTCTGGCCCTGGGAGCAGGCTGAGCCTTTGCGGGTGGTGGAGGCATTTCGTCGGCGGAATGTACGTCGTCATCGCGAGAAGCCAACGTTTCAGCACGGCTGGTCGCACCTGAGCGAGGGACAGCGTCGTCTTGGGCCGCTTGGGAATCCTCAGTGGCGGCCATCGTAGTTGGACGCTCATTATCTTGAGAGTCATTGGCTTCGGACGCAGCTTGGTGTTTCTCCTCATCCTCGAATTCGTTGGCTAGCTCTTCTGGATTCTCTGTCTCATTAACAGCATCCATCTTTTGAGATTGCGTATTCCTACTCGGACTGCCAACCGCGGTGGCCGAAATGCCGGAATCGTGAATTGCCGGTCGAGTATCAGCCTTTGCGCGCACCGGACTGAATACTTCTTCCATCGAGGGGACGTCGATTTCGCCCTTCGAACGGGTAGACGGCGGTGACAAGGCTTCTATCCTAGCCTGTGCGCTTGTACCCGCACTGCTAGCGAAGATATTTCTTGCGGACTTGAAAACCGAGTAAAGCCTGGACTTCGAAGCACTCAATGGTCCATCCGCATGACGCTTTTCAGAAGGCGATCCGAACGGTGTGTTAGACTCCACAGCTCCATTGAGGTTCGGCTGAGATACAGAAGCCATCTTGTGATGGCTACTCTTCGGCCTCTCCGGAGAGTTATGTGGGGACTCGAAGTTGGGCACAGACGACGATTTACTGTGGCCTAATACTGGTCGTTGGGGAGAGAATCTGAAGGGCGATCGTGACTTAGCGGCAGGAGATGTCTCCAAGTGTGGTTTCAGTGCAAATGGCCGTACGAGAGTTGAGGGAACGGTTGGAAGCACGGGAGTTATCCAGTCATCATCCTCATCCTCTCCAGCCATATGAGTCGGAGGAGCGTTCTGGGTGGCTTGCTTAGGAGCTTCTTCCACAGGAGACTTCTCGTCTTCAACATCTGGCAGCTGCGGGTATTTTGTTTCAACGATCGACGCTCCGGAGGAAATTGATTTCCCAGTCCTGGTTTCTTGTGACTGGCCGAGCATGTTTATACGGTCGTGAAGTCGCTGAGTGGAAGTCTTGTTGTGTACCTTGGTTGTGTCAGACTCCACACGGGGCATTTCCGGTCGCTCTTCGTCTCCGGCATCAGATTCATCATCGTCGACTTGTGAATCGAGCTTGGCGGCAGGTTGCGAACCACCTAAGCTCTTGCCGCTCGTGTATCTTCCGTACTGGCTCCCGCGCTTAAGCTGCTCGCCGTGGCTTGCCCTTGAAAGTCGGCTTCCAAAGCTCTTCTTCGACGCTATCGGTTCTCTAGCAGGTAGCGAAGAGAAGGTGAGACTGCTCTTTCGAAGCAGAGGTTTGACCGGGCTGGAGCCCTGCGAAGGCGTCCTGGACTGCTCCGGTTCGTCCATATTCTCAGCGTCCGCCGTTTCAGGCTGTTGGGACTCTTCTCCATGATTCAAAACCGAGTTCATCGCCGAAGCTGTCCGTTCGCCCATGCTGTATTGAGTTGACTCCACATTCGCTTCCTCTTGTGTCTGTTCAAAGTCCTCCTGGGCTCCACCGACCAGATCCATATCATCATCGTCGTAATCGGGCACTGTCGCAGCGTCGTCTTCGGTGTTGTCTTCCTTGGATGGGTTTCTGCTATGGAATCCTGATTTCGCCGACACAAAAGACTCTTCGGTAGCTCGTTCCTCTCCATCTTCGCCTTCGCCGTTCGCCATCTCGATCTCTGGCGATTGCTGGGCTTTTCTTGGGCTCTCTTTGAGCGCGGAAGATTGAGCGGCCGGCGGCTGATTCTCCGCATCCATGTCCATCTCGTCTTCGTCCTCCGAAGCATCATGATAACCAGAGTCGGTCGGCAATGTTCTGCTTTGCGGCTTTTGATGAATGGGCTGAGGAGAGTTGTGTGCGGATTGTTTCGTGCGGATCTTTGGCGGTGACTCAGGATCCTCTGCAATCTGTATCGAGGAAACCTGCTTGAAGAATTGCGTGTTGTGCGCGGGACTCGGAACGTTGTGGAGGTTGGGCGCAAAGATATCTGTCAGAGGCTGCGGCTCTTGTCAGCTTTCTGTGCCAGGGAAATTCGGGTCGTCAAGCTTACCGCGCGTGCTTCCAAAGGATTGCGCTTCCGAGCTGTGCGGGGCGTCTTGCCACGAAGCTTGCCAGGTGTCTTGAAAACGTCGGCAACGTTGCTGAGGTACTATCAGTGGCAGTTGCAGCGCGATCGACGCGAACACTCACAGCTCGTTCTGGGAGAAGATTTCCCCCATGTGCTCGTTCAGCCATTCCATCTCATTGCGCACGGAGAAGGAGAATTCCTCAGCCTCCTGCTCGACAAACTGGTCTGCTTGCCTGCGCTCTTCGAGGATCCATTGTGCAGAGCCGACCGGGACCTTGGACCGCGCGGACGCCATGTTGTGGATGCGCTGGGGGGTAGGGAACGAGAAACAACGCGTCTAGATGGTTAGTATAAGGACAGGATACTAATGCACAGGCTAACAGTGCATCGCGAGTCGGGATTCACGCGCGGTGGTCGGGCCTCTCCGGGGTTGGCGGCGGTTGCTGGGTGGTGATGGAGTCGGATGTCGCTGTTTTGAGGATGTGAGGTAAGTGTAAACATGAGCGCTGCACGTGACCTGGACTCGCTCGGCCCATCGGCAATCGACTATTTGAATCGCCTCCCCCACCACTATCATCGTCCGTCACTTCACTTGCTTTCCTGTGTGATACTATTTTCCATTTCCGTTTTACTCTCATATAGCGACTCAAATCTAGATATATTTCCGACATCATGAGAGCCTTCAGACCAGTTCAATGCCTCAAAAATGCCACTCCCGCTCTCCGGCGGGCCACTGTCTCTCCGTCATGCCCTCGTTCCTTCTCTTTCACACCCTCCCAGCGTATCATGGAGACCTCCGGCTTTACTGAAGAGCAGATGTCCGTTCGAGAAGCTGTCTCCAAGATTTGCTCTAATTTTACCGATGTATGACTTCCTGGCGTCTGGAAGCGAACAGTCGCCGTTGACATATCCGAGGAATACTGGATGCAACATGATGAATCTGGAGAGTACCCTCACGAGTTACACGCTGCCCTTGCTAAGGATGGCTGGATTGGGATTGCCTTACCTGAAGAGCTTGGAGGAGCTGGTCTAGGAATTTCCGAAGCTACCATGATGCTGCATACCATAGCGGAGTACGGCAATTTGTATCACTTGCAAATTTCATGTTGACTAAAAGCTCTCACAGAAGCGGTGCTGGTATTGCAGGCGCCCAATCCATTCATGCTAATGTCTACGCGACGCAGGTAATCATATTGACCAGAAACTTGACCTTTTCTAATCTATCTTAGCCAGTTGCTAAATTTGCGACTCCTGAACAACGCGAACAAATGCTTCCAAAACTTATAGGAGGAGAATGGAGGGCTTGCTTTGGAGTGTATGAGATCTATATTCTTCTGAAACATGCATCAATCTAATAGTCTTGCAACAGTACCGAACCAAATACCGGTCTCGAGACATTAAAACTTCGTACATCTGCCAAGCGGGACGGCGACGACTATCTTATATCCGGACAAAAGATGTGAGTTACCACGTCTGTGTTGCATCGAAATTGTGCTAACGACTACCAAAAGCTGGATCTCCTCCGCCCAAGTGGCCACTAAGATGATCCTCCTAGCCCGTACGACAGCACTGGAAGCCGTGAAAAAGCCATCAGAAGGCCTTTCCCTCTTCTTCATCGATTTCGACAAGACCAAACCAGGGCTAGAGCTCAAACGTATCAAGAAGATGGGTGGCCGAGCCGTAGACGCGAACGAAGTATTCTTCGACAACTACCGTGTCTCAGCGGATAGCCTGATAGGAGAAGAAGGCCAAGGGTTCAAGATCGTACGTCGAGATCCAAAAAGGGAAACTGAAAGTCAACTCCACTGACTCCAACCAGGTTCTCCACGGTATGAACGCAGAACGATGTCTCCTCGCCGGTGAGGCCCTAGGGCTTGGCTACGCCGCCTTAACCCGAGCATCCAACTACGCCCGCGAGCGCGTCGTCTTTGGCCGCCCCATCGGCCAAAATCAGGGCATTCAACACCCGCTCGCCTCAGCGTACATGCATCTCGAGGCGGCAAAACTGGCAACTTATCACGCGGCGCGGCTCTACGACCGGAACCGCGAAGACAGCTCCATCACTCAACATGCTATTGGCGTGGCCTGCAACTCCGCGAAATATCTGGCCGCGGAGGCGGCGTTCACGGCCTGCGAACGAGCGGTGAGTTTCTCCCGATTGCTTCTTTCAGAGAACGTTCATCGCGTGATGTGCTGTGCTGTCGTGCTGACGAACGAGCGAACTACCCAGGTGATGGCGCATGGCGGTATGGGCTACGCGCAAGAGTATCATGTGGAGCGCTATATGCGCGAGTGCTTTGTCCCTCGCATCGCCCCCGTTAGCAGAGAGATGATTATGAACTACGTGGGGGAGAAGGTGTTGGGTTTGCCACGGAGCTACTGAAAGGACTTCAAGTTTCGGAGAGGAGGTAATAGGTTAGATATTGCCGGCTTGTGCGATGCTGGCAGCCAATCCAGCCACGAGGGCAGGCTGTCAATCTGTCAGGACTAAAGTTTCCATTGGCTCTACTGCGACGCATCAAACGGGGGAGTCTGGGGACGCGGCCAATGTGCCAATGGCCAAACGAGTTGTTGTCATGGGTTGGTGGGCGATCTTAGACTACGTCTATCGCTTGCTCGCGCCATGAGTAGATCTGTGTTACGATGAGGCTCCAGAGTTTCCATAAGTAGGAGTCGTAATCTTGCTCCTGCTTCTTCAAGACACACTCTCTCTCTTACTTCAATCAAGAAGGCTCTATACTCTGCAAGCCTTCCTGATACCAACATCAGTATCATTGAAAGTCTTGATCTCCAATAAATACACCAAAGAGGACTACACATTCCTCAAGTGTGCATCTCGGCGAGATGTGCATCTACGAATACCGCTACTGCCGCCATGGCCGATATCCTTGCTTCTATAGACCGATTCAATGTGCCCCGACTGCAATCCCGGATCTTCGCAGCTGCCGGATCATCCCCCACCTCACTCCCACCAGGCTAAGAAGTTGCGGATGCGAAGACATCCACGACATGAGCGCTGAAGCCAGGCGCCTATGGGAAGAAGACAAAGTCAATCTGCTTCCCCGCTTGGTCGAGTGGGCGAGGAGGGCGGGTTGCTCGCTGGATGGTGCGGATGAGGTGGCATTTGCACGTCTCCAGGAACGATCGATTGACAGGACCAACAGTACCACCATCACATGTGTTGAGGAGGACGATCTCGACTCCAGAACGCCGCAAGCGAGCATGATTATTGAATGGCTTGACGGCCAGGGGTCGGAAGAAACTCTGTACATGGAAGAAGTCGAGTGTGACGAAGAACCCGAGGACGACCAGACACTCTGCGGCGAAGAGGAGTTCGAGGGGGAAGGTTTCGAAGAGATTGAGGGAGATCGATCAAACAACAACGATAACAACAACTTGAACAGCGAAGATGACGAAGATTCCTGGGTAGTGTTATGACATGACGAATAGAAGCGGGTTCTATTGATCTCAGGAGTAGTGGCTCCTTTTTCCCCTCGACAGCGGATTCACTATTGATACTCACGGATAGACCTTGCATTAATTGAAGACCCATTACAAGTGATCCTGGTTCATACATTTTGCCTCATCAAACCCACACTTTCTTGTTCGCCGCGACTGCTCCTCCAGATCTGATATAGTCCCATCGACTTACACAGCAACTACTCGTGCTCAGTTCTATGGACACCGGAACGCCGTCCAAGAAAGCCCACTACGAAATGCACCGTTACGCCACGCTTTATGCTTCGTAAACTCCAAGAAACCGCAATTTTCTAGTCATCGAATCCCTCAAACTCCTCTTCCTCCTCTGGCACCTCGGCCCGGACCTTCTGAATCATGTTCTGCAATTCCTCCTCCTTCTTCCTCTCCTCCGCAGTCATCTTATCCCACCGTTCATGCTCCTTCTTCTTGTGTTTCTTCTCTCTCCTTACCTCCTTGAGCGCCTTATGCTCCTTCTTCTCACTCCAGGCCTCGCTTCTCTTTCTCTTCCTCTCTCCCTCCTTGACACCATTAGCATCGACACCCTCCGCAATCCTCTTCGCCCTCGCTTCCATCTCCTCCTTTCGATGTTGTTCCCTAGTCTTATCTTTGTAGCCGTACGAGTTCCAATCCACGCTAACCCCAAGACTCTTATCTCCTTCCCAAGCCTTCAACTCCGGCATCTTCGGTAGCTTCAGGAGACCCCATGCATTACCCCACGCCGTCCAGTCGAGGTCCTTAACTCGGAAAATGCTGCTCGCGGCGTGTTTGCTGTACGACTGGACCCAGCTGACAAACGCCCTTTGCGCCTTATCGTGAACACCTCTATCCTTGAGAGCATTATCTCTGATTTTCTCGATAGCTTCTTGCGCTTCGCTTTCGTCGACATCCACGACTGGCGTTCTTAAAGGAGCGATTGGAGTTTTCCTTACTTCCAGGAAGGAAACATAGTCTTCTTCATGCGTGGCCGCGGTTAAGAAGGTCACGGCCAAACCTCTCCGACCAGCCCTTCCGGCTCGTCCGCAACGGTGGATAAACGTCTTCGGGTCACTTGGTGGGTCCAACTGGACAACGAGGTCGACGGACGGAATATCGAGGCCACGCGCCGCAACGTCCGTGGTCAAGAGTATGGTAGGTGTGACGCTCTCAGTAAAGCGAGAAAAGTTCTTCTGACGTACGTTGGGAGGATGTTTGCCGTGCAGCGGCACGACCATATGACTTGAGGGTAAAAGAGAAGGTAAAACATGCTGAAAGTAGTCTACGCCCGCACAGGTCGACATGAAAATGATGGTCTTCTGCGGGACGGGAGTCAATCTTTCGAGTAGTTTACCAAGCGCAGGAAGCTTATGGGTTGGAGATGTTGTGATGTAAGACATTTGTAGGGAAGCTGGCGTGCGCTTGTCTATCGCGCCAGACGCAGATTTCACCTTGACTGCGATCCGGACAGGATTTCGCAGACCGACACGAACTAGCTGCGACACTGCTTCGCTGACGCTGGCACTGAAGAGACCGGTACGGCGCTGCTTGGGCAGCCGCTGTAATATCCTCTGCAGGTCATCCTTAAAGCCTAGATCCAGCAACCGATCTGCCTCATCCATTACCAGCACTTCGAATGATGTCTGTGGGCAGTGTACGTGTGGCGAGGAGAGAAGTTCGAGGAGACGGCCCGGAGTTGCGATGAGAAGATTCGGAGAGGTCTTTAAAAACGTGCTCAGGTCTTGAGCGGGTGTGGTGTTTCCGCCGAGGAGGAGTTGGGGTATCACTTTGAGGGTAGAAGAAGGAAAGGCTTGCTGCGGCTGGTCATCGGTCTCGGGGCGCATTGCAGCTGCTGAAGGAGCATGGAAAGCTAAGAGGGAGAGAAGGACGGTATGTATTTGAGTTGCGAGTTCTCTATCCAGCAATCAGCCATGCGCATGGGGACTTGATGTGAAGAATCGTACCTAGTTGGTGAGACTATTATGGCCCCTACGTGATGCTTCTTGATCGGCTCGTCCAACCGCAGAAGACGCTCAATGACGGGTATGAGGAACGAGAGAGTCTTACCGCTGCCGGTCACAGCCTCAACGACAACGTCCTTATGGCCCATGAATAGCGGTATGGTACTGGCCTGGACGGGCGTCATGCGCTCGAAGCCCATACTTGACACGGCTTCGAGCATACATGGCGACAGCGCGGGCGTGAGCGCGTCCCACGCGCGACTCGACTTTTCAGGCGCCATGAGAAGTCCGAGGTGTTGTGAATGGTGAGGGGCTGTCGGGATCCTGAGCTCGACATCTCGAGGCGGCCGAGATGATCGCAAAAAAGGTTATCGATAAGAAGTCAACGCCAAACCCTTTCAGGCACCAACGGCATCAAAACTCTCTGATATGTATTTTCCGCTCTTCCTGGGCTGTCGCCATCATACAAGTTAATTCAGCCAGTTTAGTCAGTAGTAAGCCTACGCGTTGCTAGATGAAGTGCCTTTCTTCCTAATATGGATGATCAACAGACAGACGTCAGATGCTTTGGGTGCACTTTTCCATTGCGCATGAAAGGCGAAGTCTGTAGAGACCTCATGCCTTGACTTTGCTGCAGTCGTAACTGACTTGCGTAGAAACAGAAAGTAGCCGGGATCCTCCCTGGGTGAAGGTTACAGTTACATAGGCCCACAGATAAACGTCTTGGTACTGGTTAGAAAGAAGATTGTGAATTTGAAGAAGTGAACGTAAACAAACTTGATGAATTTGAGGAGGTGAATCCGAGGTGAACAAGCAAGTAGATTTAGAAAGTGAATAAGAAAGTGTATTGGAAGTAAGGTTGAAAAAGATAGATAAACTAGGTGAATTCTGAGCGAATTTGGAAGAGTAATAAACCAACTGAATTCTGAAGTGAATTCAGAAGTGTACATAGAATGACTCAATCCAAGAAATAAGACAGTCCAAGAAGTAGATCCGAAGAAAGTAACCGAATCAGTGAATGCAAGAGGTGAATATAGAATATCAAAGGAACTCAGTGGATTCCAAGTAAATGTGGAAAAGTAAACAAACCCAGTGAATTCAACGTGAATTGAAAGTGAACGCGAAGGAGTAAACAAACAACTTTAATTTGAATCTATGTAAGCGAATTCGGAACATGATGCCTCCAGCAACATCTTCCCCATCCGCAAGTTTGATGCAGCGAGCGAACCGAGCTTTTTTCAATAATTCATGCATGATTGAATATCACTAACTCAACGCCGCTACAATGCTGCCCTCCCATTGTGACCAAAGAGCCAGTTCATACAGCCCGCGAGGTGCCGATCGAATTGATGAAAGATGACAGAACCCCAACGCCACCCAGTCCTCCTCTTACAAGCATCAGCGCGATCTCATGATAATCGCATTCATGGTCGCGTCCAATTCCACCAAAAAGGCATGAACCCCACAAGCATAGCCCAAGAAACGTGGAAAGAGAAAAGTATGTCACCAGACGTTTCCTCTAAAGATGCTCAATCGGCCCCTCGGGCAACAGATCGTCAATCCCACCCCTTCTCCTCTCCCTCTCCTGTTTCCTGTTCTCGAGATACTTCTTGAGCGGTGGCCTCACGATATCATTGAACAAGAACGTGCCGTAGACGAGCAGGGCGAATCCGAGCACCTGCAGCCACTTGAACGACTCCCAGCCAAGGCCGAGACTGACGACCCAGATGAAGAGGGTGCGGCAGGTGTCGATGGTGGCGCGCGAGGTTGCCGAGACGGTGCGAGTAACGGAGAGACCGAAGAAGTTGAAGCCGCTGATGAGGTTAGTTTAGAGGGGTGTTTGGGTTTGGTCCTGAACACAGGGGAAGAAAGGAGGGTGAGTGGGAAAGTAGGAATGGAGTTGGACTCACCCAATGCTGACCATGATTAGCAAACTGCTGATAGCAATGGCGCGGTAGTGCGTAATCTCCCACAGACCCTCACGGGCATCAAAGTATCCATAACGTCCTGCATCCGTCCTGCCGACGGCGAAATGCAGTATAAACATGCCCACCGCCGTGACCAGGAAGCCGAAGATACCTTCCCAGCCGACCACTTTGAGCGGCTCGAGCTCATACTTCTCCATGATGTTCTCTTCCAGGACAAATTGAGAGGCCGTGAAGATTTGGGCGCCAGCGATCAGGAAGATGCCTATGACGGTTTTTGCAGCGGGAGAGATGGATTCCACGATGAAACTGCTGCCTTGCGACCTCATCATACCCAGCATAGGCTGCTGCTCGCCATCTTCGCCGGGCGGAAGAAGTGACTCCTTGCCCTCTAGCGCGCCTGCAAGTCCGACTACCGCAACACCTGCTACGACGATGACGAGAGCCAGCCATTTGTACCATCCCAACGTCCGCTTAAGAAAGATTACGCTGAAGAGGCCGACGAAGAGGACAAGGGCGCCGCGCGTCATCTGGTAGATACTCGCTGCTACAAACAGCAAGCCGACGTTCATGAGTGTCGTTCCAGCAATGTCGCAGCACGCCGGCAACGCTAAGTACAAGACCTTAGCACCAGTCAAAGGTATCCGCTCGAAAGTGTGTGGCTCCGGCTTCAAAGGATTCGCAATCTCGACATCGCTATCCTCGGGCGTACCGTCTGTCGCGGCCGCATTCGGCAGGCCATTGGCTTCAGTCTCCTCTGCGCCATCCGTAACTGTACCCGGGACAGCCTCATAGCCCGCCGGCGACTTGTCGCCAATGTAGCGTGTGTAGAGCGCAAAGGCCGCGACGACGAGCCAGCAGCCCATTTCGCCGATGAACATTTGGGCGGTCTGGACGACGGGCTGCTCGAAGTACTTGGGTGATGCGGTGTCGCAGTCGCGTACGCATTGGTTGTCTTGGTACTTGGTGAGGAGGGTGTTGCAGACGCCAGTGAGGAGCATCATGCCCACGAGGAAGGGGATTACGGCGCGGGACGCCATGGTTATGGGCGAGCAGGGAGGGAGGTTGAGAGGGTGGGAGTGGGAGCGGTGCCGCGAAATGATAGATAGCTATGGCGGGACAAAGACTATATTCGCGGAATCTGTGTGAATGGATGGAGCTCCCTTTGAGCTTATGGAAGAGGCGAAGGGAACTTTGAGACTCTCCAGAGAGTGTCGGAAGCTGTTCCTGGTGGTCGAGGTCAGGCGGAAGGTGGTGGTCATTCGGCGTGCTAGCTGGGAGCTCAGACAGTCCAAGGGTCCGGCTATCGGAGATAAGGAGCTATGACACATCAAGCAATAAGACACGACTTGAAGGCATCAATAGCATCCGCCTGATTGGTCCAGACGTATATTCAACCATTCACGCCTTTGTATTGCGTATGCTCGAGAAGTGAATGGGATTACCGCCAGGCTTTGTCAGCGATCATTTTATGGCAGCATCACGCTGGACCTACGCTCAACTAATCCCTGAGGTATTCCGTATCAAACACGGACACCCAAAACCCACGCCTTTGCTACGAACGTTGCCCTTGCAGTCTGATGGTATCTCAAATGGAAAAAGGGAATCGCGCCAAACGCCTCAAGAAAAATGCAGCGCTTCGACACAGACTCCATACGAAAGGCTGCGATCATATATCTCGTTCTCCCTCAAAGCTGTGGAGAAAGCACGATAGTATCTTTCCACCACTCTTCAGCGCCTCTTTGTACTGCCGACAGAGTGCTGTTGCTGGCCATCGACGGCATTGCCCCTCTCGTCGATATGCATAGCCTTGCGGCAATCCGGGCAGAACCACTTGACGCTCTTCTTGGGCGCGCTCGTCAAGCCGACGCAGCTGATGTGGAACCATTCGATGCGGCACTGTAATCGTTTCGTAAGTACCAGAAGAAGACAGACTCTGACACTGAACGGGGCACTAGGTAAATCGGGGAGGATGAAAGGGGAAAAGCAACTTACATCATCGCCCTCGCACCCAATCATAGTCCCCCAACTAACATCATTGCAAAGGCAATAGAGCGGCTCATTTGGATCAATCTCCTCGATGCCCTCGCTCCCAGCACGCGCTTCAGCTTTCTGCTTCCCACCTTCCTGCCCCGCCTGCTTCTTGCTCGGCGGCTTCTTTCTCTTCCCGACACTGACTTTGCTTTTGCCGTCCTCGTCCGCGGTTACCAGACCAGGTGCCGGCCTCTTTCCACGCCGTTGCGACATCCGCGTTGCTGCTGCGGTCGTGCTTTCGGGTTGCGGACCGATGGTTGTTGTGGTTTGGTCGGCCGGTGAGGGCAGGCTGACATTGCTACCACGGCGCAGCTCGCGGAGTTCGCGGGGCTCGTGCTTAATGGGCGGTTCTGCGGAAGCGGCTTTGACGGACTGGGCGCCGGCGCGGGTGGGGCGACGCGGGCCATTGAGTGTGAGGGCAATGCCAGTGCCAGGATTGGGGGTGGGGGCTCGGGAGGAGGAAGTGTCGGGGAGGGGGACGGAGGTCTTTTGGGGGGCGACTGAGGTGCGGCGGGAGCGGGTGCCGGCGGATGGCATGGAGGGCTTTTTGGGCGAGGTGGGCGATGGTACGGGTGTACCTTTGCGGGTTGGTGGTTGCGATGATGGTGCAGCGGAGGAACTGCGGCCGGCGGGGAGGATCGGGATCGTAGAAGTTGTGCTGCCGGGGAGGATTGGAGTGGGGCGGAGGTCGGGTGAGGGGGGAAGGGGGATAACGGACGTGCTCTTCAAAGGGGCGGGTCCTTGGAGCTTCAATTTCTTGGGCCCAGTCCCTGCGGGACGGGATGTGGTGTCCGAAGCTGGAGCTTGAGCCGTGGTGTCTTGAGGATTGGGCTTTGGTGCTTCCGGTGTGCTCTCACGCTTGCGTTTGCGAGCGGATTTGGGGGGTTCCTTCTTCTCCTTGGGAACGGCGTCAGTGTTCGACGTTGTGTTGACTGTTGCGGGACTTTTGAGCAGGCCGTCATTCACTGTATTTTCGCCTTCGCCTTCCTCAACGCCACGAGCTTGTTGCTCTCTCAAAGTAGCCTCCCGCTTCAATTTTTTCATCTCGTTCAACTTCATACCCCGATTGATCAGATTTTGTTCGTCTTTGCCGATTGGCTTGAAGCTCGTTTCGCCAGGGTCGAGGACTTCCTTATTAGGATCCATGGGAGTCTCATCTAGGAAGGGCTCGCCCGTCTCCTCAGCATGCTGCTTTGCTCGCTCATAGTGCTCACGTCCTCTCCCTTTCTGAGACAGCTCACGTCTGATCATGGTATCGCTGGGTTGCCAAATGGCGTTCTTCTTCATAGATTTGCGGAGAACGGCCATTTCATACTCCGTAAGCTTATGCCAAGGAGCCCATTTGCTACCTGGTTGGGCGTCCGGTGGTGGTGGTGTAAGTGCGGCCAGCGCATTGCTGGTTGATATGCCTGCAACCTGACTGTGTACGTTGGTGCCCATGACTCCAGGTTGCCGGGGTGCTTTGGGAGGAGTCGGCTTGGGCCCCTTGATCTTCACACTCTTCGTCTTCGGGATCTTGACTCGACCCGGCGCTTCGCCTTCGTCGACATCCATAGCTTCTGACTCAACGACCGAAACATAGCCATCCTCTGAACCAGAAGCATCACTTCCCGCGACTGAATCTGGATTTGGAGGAGGCAATGGCTCGCCTGGCACTACGGCAAGTCCACGCTTCTTGGCCCTGTGCTTCTGAACACGCGCTGTAGACGTTTGTCTAGGCGGGCGTTCATGCTCCTCGTCGTTCTGGTTGACTACTGCCACTGGGCTTTGTTGCTCCACGCCCTCTATCTCCTCTACGCCCTCGACGTGCTCTACATGCTCGGCGTTCTCGACATGGTCGACATGGTCGATATGGTCGACATGGTTAACATGCTCAACCGTCTCGGGGTGATTCTTCTTCGCAGACTGTGGAGAGACAGGAACAGGCGGAGGCGTCGGGTCCCGGGAGGGCGGTTCTGGCAACGCTTGCAACTTCCTCTTGATGATGGCTAGCCTGCTGCGATGCCGTTCGGTATTCTCATGGAGTCGCAAAGCTTCCGCGCACGCGGCCTCTCTCGCATGTATTGCATCTTCCAAAGCAGCGGAAATCTGTCTTCGGGTTGCCGTAGGATCGGGGCGGTCTGCTTCTGGAAGAGAAGGTAGGCTTCCGTAGGTCTTTGTGAGCTCGTGGACCTTGTGACTGGCGGCTTGATAAGCCCCGTCGAGCTGGCGGATGAGGGCTAAAGAGCGGACAAGGTCGGATGGGTAGAACTCGGTATAGTCAAGAAAATCGGTGACGGTAGCTTGCTGGTCGGCCGCATCGATGGGGAGTGAGGTGTGGCGCGCCTCCGGCTCGGCTGCGGGTGCCGCAACGTCGCCCATGCTGACGAGATAGGAGTATGGTGTTCGCGTTAAGATGCGCCCGTATCGCGCAAAGGTGAAGGGGATTTCATGTGCGCTGCGACGGTTCGACAGGCGCGCAGTGAAGAGTGTCGATGTCTTGAGGGCTTCCAGCTGTGATGCGGTACAGTCAGTACGTACCCGTGGTCCTTGGGCGTAGCTTGACGTGGGGGAACGCCGAAGTTTACCCCGATGTTTACGCGATTCGCCGTGGACGCGCTTGACCTCACGAGCAGCTCCCCGCCATCCCAACTTTCGTCTCTTTCTCTCAGTCAGGGCAAGACACAAATTGGAAGGCCGCTTTGAGACTTGCCATTGCAAAGGTTGCCCGCAAGATCTCAAACACGTTTGCCTTCATCACTTTAGAAGCCTTCGTGGCCTTCGCAGGCGTGGTATTCCAAAGTTCCTTCCACCTTCACGCTCTGTGATGGTACCCATCATCGCCTGAACAACAACATCCACCGCTGACCCATCAAGCACGGCTCACAATACCGCCTGGTCGTGTGACTTGACCGTCATTCTACGGACACGACCTATGACCGTGACCGCAGGCTTACGTTGAAATCAGTTGCTACTGACCAGCCTTACAGCGAGATCTTCGTCTTGCGCCTTGGTGTTCCACCAAAGGAATACGCCAAAGCTATTCGACAATACACGGCGATCAACATATAAGCGAAGAAGTTAAGCAGGTCTGTTCATTCGGAGGCGCATCATCAAGACACCATGGCTTTCTCAAACCTCGACCGGCTCCACTTTGCCCTCCAGGCCGATCTTGACGAGATGCCTGAGCTCGTTGCACCGGATGTCCCAGCCGAGAACATGATGACAGTTGTTGAGCATACAGATCATCCCAGCGTCGACACGCAGAGCCTCTCAGGAGGTGACACCAAGGCCAACGAACAGGACCGTAGTAACGACGTTCATATTTGCCGCGAAGGTAAAGATGAAGACTCCATGACTGAGTTCGACGAAGAGGAGTCTGTTACACTTCCCTTGAACCTCAACCAAGGCGTTGAGGTCGGTCTGGAACTTGGTCAGCAAGCTGCCTACAACGGCCAGGAGTTCTGTCCCATTCTCGCTGTCAGCAAGTTTCCCTACAAGTTTGTCAAGAGGTCACACAGCGACCGTGTCGCGAAGCTATTCTTCGATACGGGCAAGTTCTGGAAGAACGAATGGGAGCTGTAAGTCACATCATCAATTCCTTCAAATTCCTTTCCACGAGCACCTATGCCCGGCGCAACTCGGATTCGGATAGACACCCGATGACTGGCTCTATGGAAGTCATCCGATGCGCTGCCAATCCCGCATCCGATACAATGCCCATTGGTTGTCTATTCAAAAAATGAGGCTGAAGCCCTACGCAAACCGGTCACGGCTACCGCTCTTCGTCAGTCAGGCTCCACGTACCAATCGGGTGACTAACCGACTACACTAGATACTATATCTGGCCGCCCCAGGACCTCTCCGACAAGCCACTCATCCTGATCCGTTCTGATCAGTTCCTCGAACTAATCAGCGAGATCAATAAGGTCGTCAAGGGTCTCAACTTCAGTATCACAGACAACCATTACGAAGACAGTCTCGTCCTTCAGATCCCGCATCCTTCTCTCTCTCCCAGGTACCTCGGCCAGTCAAACTCACGAGACGACTACGACAACATGGAGCGCAATGTCCCTGGCAGAGGCCGCCGTGCCAAAGACGAGAAGACCCTGGAAGCACCTCCCTTACGTACATTACAAGCTTTCAAGGACAAGATCGAGGCAGCCATCGAACTGAACAAGAACAAAGCCAGTGCTGCCAAGGCCAGAAAGAAGGAAGCCAGACTCGTGACTCAGCAGGAATGGCGTCGCCAGCTCAAGCGTTCCCAGAGATACCTCGGCCTACGTCCTAAGAGTGATTCAGGTGAGTTTGACCCACTCAGGCGGACTAGGACTTGAACAATTTGCCTCGAAGTCCTCACTTGTAAGATGCTAATCTTTGGAATGCTACAGACCCGTACAGAGACGGTTCCCTCAGTTCGAGTGAGCTGAAAGCCGCCGAGGCTGCAAATCGCATTCCGGATTGCATTCCTGCGATCAACTCCAACGAAGCCGCCCCATACATCTTCGATTCCTCTGTTGTATTCGTCTGTGTCGATATCGAGGCTTACGAGCGCGCACATAACAAGATCACCGAAATCGGTTTTGCCATTCTCGATGTCAATGATCTCAAAGGCATTGCGCCAGGCGATCGTGGCCAGAATTGGTTCAGCAAGATCCGCGCCCGTCACTTCCGCATCAGCGAACACAGCCACTTACACAACAGCGAGTTCGTCGCTGGATGTGCCGATCGCTTCGAGTTTGGCAAGAGCGAGTTCATCAGCCTCATGGATGTGCGCGCCACCGTTGCTTCCTGCTTCAAGAAGCCCTTCTGTGGTCCCAAGGAAGACCTGGTCATGGCAGATGCCGAGTCCGGAGGCGTTACTCTGAATGCCAGTCAAAAGCGCAATGTGGTCTTCGTGGGCCACGACGCAAACCAAGACATCAACTACTTGCAAACCCTCGGCTACAACCCTCTCAACCTTTCCAACCTGCTCGAGATCCTCGACACGGCCCTGATTCACCGCTCTTGGAAGCATGATACGAACTCGCGCTCCTTGGGTCAGTGCCTGTACGACCTCGACCTTGTCGGCTGGAACCTGCACAACGCAGGCAATGACGCCGTCTACACTATGCAAGTCCTTATCGCCATCTCCGTCTCCCAGGCCACCACGCGCGGCACGTGGATGGAGAAGCAGAAGCGTGACGAGGAAAACCAGAAGCAGCTCAACGAGGCTGTCATGGAGGCCATGGTCTCGACGCACGAGAAGCAAGAGGGCTGGGGCGATACCGATGATGGCGATGACGGTGGCGATCCGGTCGCGGTGAAGAAACCGGCCACCAATCTGAAGGCTAACACCACGGAAGGCAAGTTGGGAAAGGAGGACCAGTACAGGTCGATGGCCGATACGCTTCGGCGTGCTGGCCTCAAACCGAACATGGATCCTGTGAGGCTTGAGCCGCTCACCGAGGCACAGGGCGGTGATGAGGACGTGAAGGTGACAATGAGGGTGAAGAATAAGTCTGCCAACAGCAAGGACGGCAAGAAGCTCGGCGGTGGTGGTTCTGCTGGCGCTGCTGGCGCTGCTCCCACCGCTGGCCAGTAAACTCCGCTCGTTCCAGCCCGCAGAGCAATCACTGCCATTGCTTTTCTCTTTGTTGCTCTTCCAATGCCCACAAGATGGTATTTCATGAGTATTGTGTTGGTGGGATGGGAGCGGTATGGGCTAGCATGGCATCATGATATCTGAATGGGGTTGGTATGGCATGCCTTTTCTTTTCTGTAAATGGCTGTAGTTGCATAGGGCATACTTCTCTTTCCAGGCTCGGGCTGCTGATGGAGGCATGCCAAGGTATCACGGCCCCTCTGTGGGTATAGGTATCTTCGACAGCTGAGGAATATCACATTGACCTGGGCTATGACTGACTGTGAGATGGCATCTGTGATGGTTTTCATGCTCTACCAGGAAGGTACATAATACTGTGGTATCGACATGTCGTTGCTTGGTATTCCGAGTCTGCTGTCCCTATTATCTTATCGCTATCCAGACCGCCGATCCATGCGATGACGCCGGGGCAAGCAGGCCAGACAAGCATGCGGCCTCTGCAACCCCAAGGCGTAGACAACATCCAACAAGAGCGCTCAGTTGGCGACGACCAGAACGCCAACAGATCCTCCCTCAATCTTGATATCGCACAGTCCGAGTGGTTCGCTGTCTCCACGTGACGCAGAGACGGAAGAGTACAAGCTCCAGCTCCGCCTCCGAGCTCCCCCACCCTGGCCGGGGCGTCGTCCGGACATCCAGACTCACGCCGCCGCGACCTCTCTCTCCTCCTATGCGCCTATCCGCTCGCTCAGCATAGCCTGTTGCTTTCTGCCGTGTCGCCCATATCGTGGATCAGCCATCCGCTCCATACTCGTGGACATTGCCGTACAAAGCGTCAGCCATTCCCCGGAGCTGCCGCGAAGCTCTCCTGCCCTGGTCAATCGGTCAGGCGGCCATCGCCAACCACTCGCTGTCTCAACGCCGCCACTGCCCGCGCCTGCACGTAGAAGTGGAAAAGGAAGCGCATAGCACGTGTGCTTAGGGTTCTGCAGTGATACCACGTCTCCCAACCTTGGAATCCAGCTGCTACTCGCGGTGGACACGCCTCTGAGCTTCCGGCATCTGCCAACATCATCCACAACCTACGTGGGCAACTTGATCGTACCGACGCTCTCGGGCTAAGCACCTTGGAGTCTGGTCACCTTGGGCCCTGCTGCTCCTTTGCACAAGCAACAAGGCAACCGAATCGTACCTCTCTCGCGCGTCGCGGCCCGCTTACGACTACAAACTTGGCTTTGGAGGCAGCCTGAGCGTGCGACGACCCTCCCCAGCATCTGTTGGGCACACGTCGGTGTGAGGTGAACCGCCCGCCGATATATGGTGCGCGCCCGCGCTGTCTCGTCGTCGTCTTCTAGCAGCACCCGCAGCACCAGCACCTTCAGGATACCCTTTCGCGGCAAGCAACGTTCGATAGAAGCTAAAGCCAGCAACATGGGTCTCTCGTACAATGAGTATCTGAACGGGCAGCGCATCTACGGATGCAAGAACTGCAAGACGCACCTCTCGAACCATGATGATATCATTAGTAGGGTGAGTTAGGCCTGGCATCGCATGTCCCCGCCCCCTTTCCCCTCCCAAGCCTTCCAACGGCATCTCCTCCCTCTTCTACCACAACGTCCCAGCAAAAGCCGCGACAGCTGAGCCGCTGCTAACTCGCCTTCGGCACCCGCCAGAACTTCCGCGGCCAGCACGGCAAAGCCTACCTCTTCGACTCGGTCGTCAACATCAACGCGGGCGAGGCGGGCGAGCGCAACATGACGACGGGCCGGCACGTGGTGCGCGACATACAGTGCCGCCAGTGCAAGGAGACGGTGGGCTGGAAGTACGACAAGGCGTACGAGGCGTCGGAGAAGTACAAGGAGGGCAAGTTTATTCTCGAGGCCGAGTTGCTTTGCACCGTCACCTAGGCGGTAGCGGGGAGACGATGGAGGGCGAGGGCGAAGGTGAAGTATTGAGGAAGGAGGGAGGGAGGAGGGATATTGCATTATGGAGTTTTTCGGCGTGGATATGAGGTGCGTGATCGGGGGGTATGGCTTTGGGTTTTCTTGCTGGCAAGGCAGGGGGTCAGGGCGTTGATGTTGTTCGTCCTCAAATGCTTAGGAGTTTGTGGTACAGTATCAATCCACGGGAGCGGCTCCAGCATCAACTCAGTACGTACATCCAACTCGGTTCCTCGTAAGGCGCAATGCCTTTTTGCATGGCTCTCCATCTTCTTCCACATCGACCATGGCTGCATATTTCGGCGACATGGAGCTTTCCACGCCAGTAGCTCGTTTTGCCGGACTTGCAACTCGCGTTCTGGCGCCCGGCAAGGGGACCCATGACAGTTGGGAGTCGACAACGTCCACCTCAGGCCAACAATCCGCCCGCACTCGCCGCCTTTTCCCCGCCATATTCTGACTTAACGTTAACTTAGGCCATGCGGGGTACGGAAAGCGGCTCGGTGACGGGAGGAGCGGCACGTGACGTGGAATACGGAGCCTCGGCGCTGGTGGGTGAGGTCAGCTACGTTGATAGGTGGGATAGTAGCTAGCAGGCAAGTTAAGCAGACGGGAAGCAACATGAGCAGGGACGATGGGGAGTGAACGAGAAGAAAAACGGCATCGTCATCATCATCATCTCTCCACCTTGACTCACCGTAACTCACCTCACCTTACCTTAACGTTACCCCGCCGCCGTTGTGCAAACGGTGCCTGATCCGGAACCCGAAGACAGTAACTAGAAACGCGAACCCCGCTCTCCGCTGGACAGCATATCCGTTCTCCACCACCTCTCCATTCCCGATCCCTCCAGCGTCCAGTCGTGTATACGTTCCACCGGGATACGCTCGAAGCTCGAAGCCGGGAACCAGAACCGCGACAGCCAGCAAGCCCCAAACGACAGAAACCGACCCAGCGCGCGAAGCACAAGATGCCAGGAAAGGACTCGATGATGCGCGCCGTCGTCTTCGATGGGCCCCGTCGCGTCTCCCTCCAGCAACGACCCGTGCCCGAGATCTTGGAGCCGGGGGATGTCATCGTTAGGGTCGAGTATACGGCGCTGTGTGGAAGCGAGCTGCACGTGTATCGCGGGCATCAGCCCAGCCCGACGGGTTTCATCATGGGGCATGAGTTTACGGGGGTCGTGGAGGAGGTGGGGGAGGGGGTGAGGGGGTTCAAGGAGGGGGATAGGGTTGTCAGTCCGTTTACTGTTTGCTGGTGAGTTTGGGAAT
>ML978711.1:1347181-1400187 GCA_010015785.1 Saccharata proteae CBS 121410 | reverse complement strand
AGGTGTAGGGAAATTGGAAGAGGAGAGAAAGCTGATGGAAGCGATACTGCACACAGCGGAGAGTGCTTTTACTGCAAGAACGGCTTCTCGTCCAGATGCTCCAAGTGCCTACTCTTCGGCTCCGCGGCTTTGGATGGCGCCCAGGCCGAATACGTGAGTCTCGAACCTCTGCTTCGGAACTTATACCAGGGGCCTTCGTCTGGTTCTGATTCTGATTCTGATTCTGATCCACACCGCAGGTACGCATCCCCCTCGCCGATGCCACAGCCGTGAAAGCGCCCCCCAACATCGACCCCAACTGCCTCGTCCTCATGGCCGACATCTTCCCCACCGGCTTCTTCGCCGCCCGCAACGCCTTCTCCTCCCTGACGCCGGCCCAGATCGCCGACGCGACCGTCGTCCTCATCGGCTGCGGCCCCGTCGGCCTCTGCGCCCTCATCAACGCCGAGGACTACAAGCCCAAGCACCTCCTCGCCGTCGACAGCATCGAGAGCCGGCTCGACCTGGCCAAGAGCTTGGGAGCCGAGCCGTGGAATTTCATGACTGATCGGGAGGGCTTGGACAAGAGGGTGAAGGAGTTGACGGAGGGGCGGGGCGCCGATGTCGTTATCGAGGTTGTGGGCCTGAGTCCGGCGCTGAAGATGGGGTTTGAGTTGCTCAGGCCGTGGGGGTTCATTAGCAGTGTCGGGGTGCATAATGGGGAGGTATGCTGGCCGTTTTCGCCCGCTGCAACGACTTGTCTGACTTTGAGACACAGATTCCTTGGACCGGCAACCAGGCTTACGGCAAGAATCTGCGCATCCAGATGGGGAGGTGCCCTGTCAGATCGATCTTTCCGGAGGCGCTGGAGCAGCTCGAGAAGAAGCAGCATCTGCTGGGGTTCATGAGTGAGAAGATCATGCCGTTGTCGGAGAGTGTTGAGGGGTATGATCTGTTTGATAAGATGAAGGCGCAGAAGGTTGTGTTTGATGCGCGGAAGTGAGTTGAAGAGGGGCTGGTCTAGCTGCTGGTGGTTGTGTATGTTTGCGTTATCTCGGTGATGTAGCGGTGGTGGATGATGTTTAGCGGGGGCGTTGTGGAAGGAGATGGTGGGTGTTGGTGGGGGATGCGAGGAGTTGCGGTGGCTGTCAAATTGGAATTTGCGAGAGTCGCCTTCCCTACCCTCACTGTAGTCTTGAACCTGGTAGGAAGAGATATGGAAAGAGAATTACCTAGGACAACTTCTCCTCGATCAGAGGAGTACCTGGCGAATGCGTACATCTCTCATCAAACTCCCCGCCACCAAGCATGTGAAAGCAGCTGTGTTCTGGTTAGGTGCCGTAGGTCAGTCTATGTGTGATATCTTCTATAGGTATGCACACATGTGACTGGAGCGTCCGGTAAATTAGATGCAACGTGACAGGCACTGCAGATGGCTCTTTTCGAACGGTCTGCACCGAACATGTATGTGTCAGAAGACTTGGGGCCCCGCAGCTCATCTCTGGTCCTTTGGCAGAGCAGCCGGATCTCCATTCTTGTGGAAGGGGTTTCATGTACATATACGAATGTTGCATGCCTTTCGGCCAGCACCCCCCGTGCGAGCTGGACCTCCCACTGTACTGGCTCTGTCTCAGAGCCCCTTGTCTGGTTCTCGCAGAGCATCGGTCGGTGCCCAGCATGCCGCTCGAAGCTCCAATGGCCAAGGTAGTCCGTCACGGCTGATTTGAACTGGTTCGAGGTGGCTTGTTCCCTTGGTGCTTGTCCGGGTTCGTTGCCATATGTTATTGTTGTCTTGTCCTTTGTTTGGTGTGATAAGTTGGGATAAGTTAGCTGATTGGTGGTGCGACGTCGTCAGCCACTGCTAAAATATGGTGCGTGCGGGCGCGATGCGAAGGCACGCCCGCCTGCAAGAAAGTCTGCCGCTTCTCTCTCTCAACTCACCTTCGACTCCTCCACCCACCTACCCTCAACATCACCTTCGTCCCAACTCGCCACCACTTTGCACGAGAATCCCTCCCTCCCCCTTCTCTCCCTCTTCCCCATCCCCGACCGACTTCCCTCCACCCTCCTCCTCTCGCGCCCGCCTCTCAAGCTCGCGCTTCCCACCTCACCCCGCCACCTACCCTACCCGAGCTCGGTAAGTACAAGCTTCTGCACTTTGCGCTTTCCTGCCACAACCACCACGGGCTCACCAAGCCAGTTCAGCTCGGCCGTCCCCTCCTCCCTCCCTCCCTCAACACTCACTCAATACTCACTCTTCATCTCGCGCATCCTCGCATCCTCGCCTCGTCGCTAACACGTCGCGACCGCAAGCTTCCATTTGGATACCTGACCGGCTTTTCTACCCAACTCCTCTCATCACCCCATCAAGATGTCTGTCGAAGAAAGCATGCCCACCTCCCCTCAGGGCCTCGACGACGTGAACCAGACCTTCCAACGCGTGAGCATTGGCGAGGACGGCGAGCCCATCGCCCGGTCTGAGGAAGAATACGCCCAGGCCCAATTGACCATGAGGGCCATTGTGTCCTCCAAGGAGGCCGGCGTCATCATCGGCAAGGCCGGTCAGAACGTGGCCAACCTCAGAGACGAGACAGGCGTTCGCGCTGGCGTGAGTAAGGTCGTGCCTGGCGTGCACGACCGCGTCCTCACCGTCACGGGCTCGCTGAGCGGGACAGCCAAGGCCTACAAGCTCGTCGCGCAAGGCCTGCTCGAGGGCGCTCCGTCGGTTGGCATGGGCGGGGTGATCAACAGCACCAGCGGCACACATCGTAAGTCCAGGGTCCCCGGTTATGTCCCACCAGCCTCCACACTCTCAACTCCAGCCCCGCAACACCGTCACGTCACCATCATGATTTGCGCACAGACTGACATGCGACTGTAGCCGTCCGCCTTCTTATCTCCCACAATCAGATGGGCACCATCATCGGGCGCCAGGGCGGTAAGATCAAGCAGATCCAGGATGCCTCGGGCGTCCGCATGGTGGCCCAGAAGGAGATGCTCCCCCAGTCGACTGAGCGTATCGTCGAGATCCAGGGTACTCCTGAAGGCATCGAGAAGGCGGCCTGGGAGATTGGCAAGTGCCTGGTCGATGACAGCGAGCGTGGCTACGGCACCGTTCTGTACAACCCCGCTGTCAGAGTCCAGTCTGGTGCTGGCCCTCTTGCCAACGCCAACGGCTATGACGCTCCCCGCAGCCGCTCGTACAACCGTACCGGCCATGGTGCCGACTTCAGCGATGCTCCCCAGACCAACTACCGTCGTTCTGGATCGGATGCTGCTGTCAGACCTCCCATGCCTACCACCACTGAGGACGGAGAGGAAATCCAGACGCAGAACATCAGCATCCCCTCCGACATGGTCGGCTGCATTATTGGTCGCGGTGGCAGCAAGATCAGCGAGATCAGGAAGAGCTCCGGTGCGCGCATCTCGATTGCCAAGGCGCCTCACGACGAGACTGGCGAGAGGATGTTCACCATCATGGGCAGCCCCTCCAGCAACGAGAAGGCCCTGTACCTCCTTTATGAGAACCTGGAGGCCGAGAAGATGCGCCGCAGCCAGGTGCCCCAAGAGTAGATCTCTTCGGCGTAATCGGACTCGTCATGCCAATTCGGCCACTTCACGTCGTAGATGTCCATCATTGCGCAACTTGCGTGATTCGGCGACGCACGGAGTGTCTTCGATCGGTTTCGTTGCCCGCCTTCAGCGAGAGCGGCTCCCGGGTCCGGATCAACGTCACGTCGAATCATATCAAAAGCGATTTCGTTTGTGCTTTGGTCCGTCAGTTGCTCATCGGTCCTGCGAGTTGAGCGGTTACGAATTCACGACTTATGCTTTGATATCCGTACGTCTTGCAAGAGGAGGCGAGACGTCAGCATTCGGGCTCGCTGTTTCTTAAACCGGCTCGGTTGGCATTTCCGGTGCAGCAGCACCGCCAACCCAGTCTTCCCCTTTACCCGACAAGCTCGCATGACCACCAAATCCGAAAACCCAAACAATCAAACTTCTCTACCGGTCACTCTCATACATGCTGCTATAAATCTCCAACATTCCCTTAGCTCTCGATAGCTCGACTGCCCCTGCTCTCTCACTCTCCCATCGCTGCCGGGATCCTTTGCCCCTCTCTTTCCTTTCCGACTTCCGTCTCCGGCGGGCACGGGTTAAATTGCCCTGTCCATCCGGCCGTAGCAGTGGAGCTTCCAAAAGTCATGGATCTTGTACATAATCCAGAAAGCAATTGACAGGGGAGACGTGGGCGACGACGAGCGATGATCATGTTATCTACAGGCTTCTACTCTCCATATCAAGGCTAAGCTATCATAAATCGCCGTAATGTCTGCTAGAGTGCTCATGACCGACAGTGATGTCAAGGCGAGCCTGCAGTCGTCCCCATGGGTGACGATGCTAGACACTGACAGGAAACTGACGGGCGGCTGCAGCGAGGGCTTCCCGGATGCGCCCTTCCCGCTACTCTCGCCAAAGCAGCCAATCACTTCAGACTCATCCGCCACTTGGTATGCCTAAAGGGGCGCGACATGCGAATCCAAGGATCGGGCCGCCGTCGGGTCCATATGATGCTCCCTAATAGGAAGTATTGTGACGGCGGCCTCTAGACCTCGCTTGAATATGGGAAGCAACTCCCGCCCGCGTGAATCCGAAAAACCCAACTCAACTACATGTGTCCCAGATCGGTATTTGGACTGACATCCTCGGCAGATAGCAACAAACACCTTACATACAAATACAGATCCCCGTAGATGCTTCACCTTTGCAGCTTCAGCTTCTCTGCCATTATAAGATCATCATCACGCAATCCTAGGTCATTTTTCGCCGCGGTCAAAAACAGACATTGAAGTCTCCCGCCATGTCTTCAGAGCTCTGGCACGTCACGGAGCACATAATCCCAGCGTCTTATCCGCGCGGCTTCACACGCGGTGTTCGCGATCCGCAGACCTCTCGTCTCCGTCTCTCAGTCAAAGAATACGTGCCCAAAACGCAACCGACGGACGTGGGAAGCACCGGCGTGACCTTCATAACCCTCAACGGGGCGGCCAACGGAAAGGAAAGCTACGAGCCCATGTTCGACGATCTCCTCCACGCCGTCGACGCGCTCAACTCGGGCAGAAAAGACTCGTCGGAGAAGCCAAGGGCGCCATTTCACATCCACCGCATCCTCAACATGGACCCCGCCCACCAAGGCATCTCGGTCAACCTGAACATCGAGCAGATAGGCGACGGCCCGCACGTGTCGGACCAAGCGCGCGACATCCTCGCCATCGCAAACCACTTCCAGACGGCGCTCCAACCGCCCTGCATCGGCGTGGGCCAGTCCTACAGCTGCGCCGCCATCGCCACGACAACAGCCCTGCACCCGCGCATCTTCGACGGCGTCGTCCTGCTCGAACCGCTCTTCTGCGGCCCGCTCGCCGTGCACGAGATGGCCAAGCGCGTCCAGCAAACGGGAGAAGGCCTGTGGACGGGCTTCCGAACCCGGGCGCAGGGCGAGTGGAAGCCGAGCGAGGAGGACGGCCGACGCTTCGGCATCAGCGACAAGCGCGCCGCCTGGATGGTGGCCAAGCGCGACTGGTGGCCCGACCGGGCGGCGGCGCTGCTCCAGTACAGGAAAAACCCTTGGTACGGCACCTTCGAGCCGCGGGTGCTGGCCAAGCTCATCGAGTTCGAGCTCCGCGACGTCAGGCCCGACGAGGTCGGCGAGGTGCGGTTCTCGGTCGGGAGCGATGGGCAGGTGCCGACGAGGGCGCGGCCCGGGGTCACGCTCATGACGCCCAAGGCTATGGATTTCCATGGCGGGACGCAGCCGCTTCCTCCGATTGAGGAGGCGGGGGGAGAGATGCCGGTGGATCGCGAGATGGAGTCGAAACAGCGGTTCTTTCTTTCGCGTCTGGAGTCTTATGCTCGTGGCTTCTTTGCGCCGAGTTTGCAGACGACGCTCGAGTCGATTGCGAGGATGCTGCCGCAGGTGTTGTATGTGTGGGGCGGTGTGTCGGATGTTTGGGGTCGGGATGGGTATGGGGAGGCGTTGGTGGGGTTGACGGGGGTGGCCAGGGGGGGCAGTGGTGGGAGGGAGAGGGGGATGGTGGAGGAGGCGTGGGTGCAGTGTGGGCATGGGCCGCCGTTCCAGGCGCCGAGGGAGACGGGGATGGTGGTGGCGAAGTGGTTGGAGAGGAGGATGGTGGGTTGGAGGGAGGAGGGACGGAGGGCGAGGGAGGCGGGCTTGAGGATGAGGACGAAGGACTTGGATCGGAGGTGGTTGGATAGATTGTCGGGGAGGGATGGGGTGGATGGGAAGGGGAAGTTGTGATTGATATGTTGGTTGGTTTTGTGTTACGGTGTCTGTTGCTGATTCATCATCGAGGGGACTTGATAACGGAGACTTGTTGGAATCGGGACGTCATGCTCATTTTATGGTCAGTATCTCCAGATCTTCGAACCTCTTCTTGAATGTCAAGCCCTTTGATGAGGTGAGGCGTAGCAGGCCGATAGGACCCGGCATGGACTAGCGTCGTTGGGTCGGTAGGTACGTACCCGTCGACGTACGAGCACCTCCATAAACACCTCCCGACTATCATCAGATAGCCTGAGGTTTACAAGTGATCTTCTACGTCAGCGCTGCGGCATCTGCGCAACCATAGTACTCACCTTGTACGCCACAACGTCCAAAATCCCTCATAGCCCCCTCTTTCTAACACCTCCTGGAAAACCACGCAAAGTAATGCAACGTACTTGGACCACCTTGCAGAAGAACGGCAGGAAAAGTACTTTGCCGCGTACATACCTATATTCCTGATTACATCCCTTGAATATGTAGTCCGCCTGGCGGAGAAGCACCGCGATGTCAAAGCCACAAACCCGCGCCGATGTCCGAACGGTGCACCCATCGTGTGCTACCAGCTCAAGTATGCAGACAGGTTTGTCGCCATATCCCGCTTTGCAGCTCTCGGCCAAGCTATCCGTCGTCGCGAGAAGGTCGAGAACGAGGGCACCTCGACTTACACGTCGCGGCCGGAGCTCTTCCTAGAACAACTCCGCGCCTGCGACGCCGAACAAGTCACAGCCGGTTCCCTTCCAGACTCGCAGCGGCTCTCAGACCACGGGGCTTCCTCGATGCACAACGGCCTGTTCTGGTTTCGCGGAGCGGCCAGGCATGTCTCCCTGTTCGACGAGCTGGACTGGACGTTTCTGCATCAACGGTTCTTCGGCCCCAGTTACCGCCATCGAGGACAGGCTTGCGCTCTTGACTGATGCCGAACGGGCGGCGTTGGGAGAACTCGTGCTGGTGCAAGATGGAGCGGGTGCGGGAGGCGACGCTGGAGGAGCTAGCTTCATGCCATCAAGGATTTCGGTGCATCTTTGACGCCCGGGAGCGGATGGCGAGGATCTGGGCAGGGTGCTTTTTTCCTTTTCTTTTCTTTCGGGTTCGGACGTTTTCTGCTTTCCTTGATCTTGGTGGATGTTTGCCGCCGGGCAGACGACGAGGATTCAGCACTCGGTATAGGTTTTTTTTTTTTTTTGGCTAACCCCTGGCTCGTGGCTGGAATAGATGGCATGAGTTTGAGACCAAACTGGCCGTAGGACCTACGAAGCGAACATAGATCGCGTCGTGCGGACTTGGTCTGACGTGTCCAGATAGCGGTTGGCGGATGCTCCTACACCCTTGCAAATGCTGTATACATGTACTTCAGCAACACAGGCAGTCACTCCGGGGTTTCCCTCAAACACAAGTAGAGAGGTAGTCCTTGCTTGCTTCAACCTCTTGTCTATCTGTAGTGCGGACATGGCTCAGCTTCCCTGGATAAGAGGATAGATATACACCTACATCCTCACGACCGCTGGCCAGACTTCCGTCAGCAACCGACGAACTCGATTCAAGGCTTGTTTCAAGACATGCAGATGTACATTGGAAAGCCTCCTATATCCATATGACCGCTGTCTAGACATACCTTCAAAATGAGAATATGAACTCATGGCTTGCTTCAACTACAGGCGGCGGCGGCATTCTGCCTTAGTTCGACTGCGCCAACGATGTATTCAAGTTTACAGTTTCCCAGGCCTCGGCCACAGAACGCTTTTTGACAGTGGGTAGTTATACACAGATTTCCACGTCCATCCTGAATCGCGCTCAATGCTGCTTTCCCAGTGCTTCGATATCAACAACCTGTGAATACAAGTCAGCAATTAGACATCTTGACTAACCACTTGATCGAGCTTGCGGGGCTCAGCAGACAGACAACAAGCAAAGCTCACTCACCTCCTTAACAGCCTCAGTCGTGAACACCAACGGGCTCTCTGATTGCACGCACACGCTGTCCTCGATCCTGATCCCGATGCCTCTGTAACTCGCGGGCCAGCGCTCGTCGTCTGGAACATAGACACCACTGTAATACAAAGAACGGTGGTTAGCGAGAGGGGAAGGGTCGGTGAGAGGGAAGAGAAGAAGACGGGGTTAGGTGGTCGACGTACGGCTCGATAGTGATGCAATGGCCTGATTTGAGCGGCACGTTGCGTGGGGATCCGGGGGAGTCGTGGACGTCGAGACCGATGTAGTGGCCTACGTGATGAGGGAAGAGCGTCGGGAGTGCCTGTACAAGACGCCCAAACCTGGTCAGCGAAGAGTGCAAGATTCCGGTAGAGGCAGGGCTGACGTACATCGCCAGACATATCAAAACCGAGCGCTTTGAGCCCGTCTTTCAACCCCTCCTCGGCTATGCTGTGCAGCTTGTCGAGGGTCAGGGATGCGTCTTCGCGGCAGAGGGACACGCAGCTGCGTTGGACGCGGAGGATGGTTTCGTAAAGGTCTTTTTGAGCGGGGGAGAAGCGGCCGGAGACGGGCCAGGTGCGGGTTATGTCGGTGATGTAGCCGCCGTATTCGCCGCCTGCGTCGACGAGGACCATTTCTTCCTTACTGTTGATCTATGTTAGTTGTGGCAGACAGAGTAACGAGGATGGAGACATACTTCAAAACATTATCGTTCCTTACATAATGTATGCTCAACGCGTTCTGCCCGCCCGCTATCACCGGCACATACGCAATCCCATCACATCCCAACGACCTGAACCGATAATCCAGGAAAGTGTTAAGTTCCCTTTCAGTCTCAAAGCGCCGGCCCATGGCTTCTGAAAACGCCCGCGCGGACGCTTGCCCCGCCTTCCGCATATTCGCTATTTCAGCCTCGCTCTTGATGATGCGGAGCTCGTTCATCAGTGGTCTGATAGGTTTCGGTGCCTTGGCGGGAGCAGCAGCGCGCAGTGCGGCGGGGAAGCCTTGGTTCGCTGTCGTGACGGTACCGCTCAGATATCTCGTGATGGCGGATCGGTGGTCGAGTTTGCCGGGCAGGTCGGTGTAGATGTGTTTTGATCGCTTCATGATATCCGGAAGGGCGAGGCCGATGTTTTTGATGTCATCTGCCTACTTTGGCATGAGTTCGAGGTCGCCTAAGAGGTGATGATCGGAAGCTGCATATGCTTACTTTGTCCGCGTTGAAGACATCCTCTGCGGCCTGAGTGCCGGAGCGCGCGCCGTCCCATTGCTCGGCCCTGGCATCTTTCGGCCTTACGTAGAGGTGGAACACATAATCCTCACTAGAATCCGGCCTCTCTGTTATCCGTCAGCCTTGTAGTCCTTCAAATGTTCCCCTCCAACAACATACCTATCACAGCCAGAGCTTCAGGCTCGTTGAAGCCTAGTACGCCAGTATCTTAGCAGCGTCCTCCCCACTCCAATGCCCCCATATCGTCTCGTACCGGTCAGGTAGAAGAAGTCCGGATCCTGGTGGAACTCGTAAAACACGGCGCCGGAGCGGTATTTGGTGTCGGACGCTGCGATGATGGCGACGGAGCTTGGAGGCAGCAGGTTCGCGAGCTTCTGTCTGCGATTGGCGTATTCGAGGGCGGAGATGCCGGGCGTGACTGGCAGATGTTAGATGCTTCCTGGAGACATGTTCACACTATAGGTACTGCACCTTCTCCGGCTTTCAGCAAGTGGGGATGCGTCTCGTGCAGCGGCTGTCCAAACTGCAGGTCCGCGGCCGAAACGGAAACGCAGCGGCGGCTAAGGGGCGATATCCTGCTGCGACATTGAGATAGCGCAGGCCTCGTCGGTAATGTCGCGATGAAGCGCAGAGGGCGAATGCAGCTTCTCATGGTTCAATCTGGACTCCAAGTGTCGCGCGACATATCAGACGATGAAGCGCGCCCCAGATTTCGGCCTGAGGCGCGTAATTCCTTATCGATAAGCGGCTACGTACACGGGTGCAACCTCAACGACCCGATTTGGACCCCACCGAAGCTCACCATCCAAATGGTGTTGTTGTTGTCGCCTGCTCGAGCTCCATGCCAACAGCTGTTCTACTCACGGGCATGCCAATAGCCCGACAAGTTCACTAAGCGCTTTGCACTCACTCCCGTCATCAAAACTCTCTTGCCACATACATACCTAGCACTATTCCTCCCATCAAGAATTTCGCCAGGATGGCAACTTCAGCCATTCCTGCGGGGGACCTCGAGTCCTTTCAGCGGCATCTGCAGTCCTCGGACCGCATACTCGCACTGCTGGGAGCTGGCCTTTCCGCTTCGTCGGGGTTGCCGACGTTTCGGGGCGCAGGCGGGTTGTGGAGAAGTCACGATGCCATGTCGTTGGCGACGCCCGAGGCGTTTGATGCCGCGCCGGGCTTGGTGTGGCAGTTTTATTCGTATCGGAGACATATGGCGCTGAAGGCGCAGCCGAATCCGGCGCATTTTGCTTTGGCAGAGTTGGCGAGGAAGAAGGAGGGGTTCATGACTTTGAGCCAGAACGTTGATGGTATTATTTTGCTTTCCTATCGTCAATAAACTCATCCCGCATCTCTCACTGTCTTTCCTTAAAGCTTTCTCTCCTCGTCGGAGGTTTTCTTTCTCTCTTCTTCCATCTCTCTCTCATATAATCAAACCGATCATTTCTCAAATCTCTAACCCCCTTCAAAACAGGCCTATCACAACGCGCCGGCCACCCCCCCTCCCAACTCCAACTCCTCCACGGCTCCCTCTTCGACGTCAAATGCTCCTCCTTCTTCTGCGACTACAAGCAAGCCGAAAACTACGCCGACCCCATCGTCCCCGCCCTCGCCATCCCCACCGCGGACGAGCTCTCCTCCCCGTCATCCACCTCCCCACGCAACGGCACCACCGCACCTTCCTCCACCCTCCCCAACCACCAACAAGAACCCCAGCAACACGAACTCGACATCTCGGACCCCACAACCCCCCTCCCCGACCTCTCCCACTCCCACCTCCCCCACTGCCCCAAATGCACAACCGGCCTCCTCCGCCCCGGCGTCGTCTGGTTCAACGAGCTCCTCCCCCGCGACACCCTCGAAACAATCGAGTCCTGGATCGACTCGTCCGAGCGCATAGACCTCATCCTCGTCATCGGCACCTCCTCGAAAGTGTACCCGGCGGCTGGGTACGTGGACCGCGCCAGGGCCAAGGGGGCGAGGGTCGCCGTTATCAATGTGGAGAGGACGGATGTGGTGGCGGAGGGGGATTGGTTTTTCCAGGGGGACGCGGGGAGGGTGGTGCCGGAGGTGTTGAGGTGTGTTATCGGTGATGTTGGGGGTGGGGATGGTGAGGGTGGTGGGGTCGCGGAGTGAATCGGGCGAGAGAATTTGGAGTGATGAGCGATCGGGTGCGGCGTATGAGATAAGTCGTGTCAAGGGTAGAGTACGGAGATGTGGAGTTCTTGGTTGAATGAATGGGGATTCTTCACCGCGACATGCATGGGCTTGTGAGAGTGGCTGATTTCGAGGGCGGCGGTTTTGGGTGAAGAGCTGTCGAAGAGGCTTGTACTACGTAGTTTACGGTCGAATGGATGACGCGTGTGTCTACCCGTGTTGAAGCAAGCTTTGGGTTGACTGCATAGGGCGACGTTGGAATTGGTCTCGACTAAGGTTTTGAAAGGGTATAGGAGGATATCTACACGATATATGGACATGTCAAAGTGAGTCCGCACTCTAGGTGATGAAGACATCAACGCAAGCGCGACATCCGCCTTTCTTTACCCCCTCTTGGAGCAAGCTCTAGATTATGAGATTATCTCTAGGTTTTGGGATCAAGTCTAGGTTGTTATGAGGATGTAGGAGGGTATCCGGTCTGTGGTGTTGCGGAGTCGCGACTTGTGCGTGTGGAGAAGAGGTCGAAGTAAGCCTGAGGCACGCGGCTGTCTGTCGAGAAGTAGGCCTTGCATTGGGTTGCTAGGCTACTGGAGTAAATCTAGGCTAAGATAGTAAGGATGTTGGAGGCTTTTGGAGTATGTCTAGATAGCGGCTGTAAGGATGAAGGGGTGTATCTAAAGAGTCGAAATAAGAATGCATACCAGAGAGCTAGAGGTTGAAGTCCGCCGCGGCCACGGTTCAAATCACCGAGTGTGAAGATATCGACTGATTTGAAGCACTCCAAAGGACTCCATAGCTCCTCTCCGCGTACTGAAACGGGCGAGGCGTGTTTGGGCCCGGGAGACGAGTCCCATCGCATCGCAGCACGCCCTAACGACCACGCTCAACCCCCTCCAACAACAATCCAGCCGGCCATTTCTTCAGCACCCAGACCCCTCCAACAAACACTCAAAGAACACAGAAAACGGCGAGAAAAGGTCTCTCCCTCGACGTCCTCGCACAGCAAGAAACCGTCGACGAAAAGTGCGACCATGTACGCCGGTATCCAGTCCAAGATAGTTAGAACAGGACCCGGGAGGATGCACTTTCAAGTGGTGCCCAATACCACCGTTTGTGAGCGGCAGTAGCGGACTCCAGGCGTCTCGGAGACGTAGCAGCGGAGGTGGTGCTGGTGGTTGAGAGAGGAAGGGGTAGAGGGGGAGGGGGTTTATATAGGTGGGAGGTGGCGGTGGGTGGGTTGAATGAGGCGGGATGAGGCGAGGGGGCCGCGTGAGGAGGCGTAGGAATGAGGCGGGCATGGGTCGCGTGGGCTTTAGGTTGAGACCACTTAACTATGGTACTGGTGGTGGGCGTGATGGGAAAATCAGGGTTTCTAGGGTGTTGATTGAACACACCGCTTTCTACACCGACGTCTTCCGCCTCACTTGTTTGAGCAGGTGAAGGGGAGAGGTTGGTTGGAAGTGTATTCAGGGCGCCCAATGGGCGGAAATGGGGACTTCTGATTGTAGCATGTGCGTTGTCGAGGTGACGTAGTGGGTCATCAGAGGATGCTCGTGGAAGGATACATCAAGGTACACCAGCCCATTAAAATCAAGCCTGCTAAAGCGCTGCAGGTGATGACAAACAACAGCCCATCAGGACATTGCTGGAATCGGCACCGGACCAATCGGTCCCCTGCTCGCGCCGATGTTCGCCTGATGCATCGTCCTCGATCCATACTTCAACGGGTAGTCGACCGCGGAGTGGAAGACGCCGTAGTTGTCCCACATGGTCACCTGTTTCCGTCCATCAGCATCCTCGTCATGGGACTGGGTGGCATGACAAGACTTACATCGCCTTCCTCGGCGGGCGCCATAAGGACGTACTGCGGTTTCAAGATCCGGCTTTGGATGTTGGACAGAAACTCTCGGATCTTGACAACGTCGTCGATGACCGTTGGTTCGCTGGTTGCGTTCTTCCGGACGAACAGTTTGCGGGCGCAGATGCCGTGGACCATGAAGGCTTTCTCCTGGGTCACCGGGTTCACCCACACCATTGGGTACTACGAGATGTCAGCAGTCTAACCCTCCCAATCCACATGCACCGCACACTCACTCTCTTAACTTTCGCATCCTCGTACTCGCCCAACTCCTCCAACGTATGTTCCTTCCCCTGCGTCGCCAAACCCAACCCATTCGCATTCCCCTTGCAGTTTTCGATCCACATGTACGGATACGGCGCATACTCGACCCAACTGCAGTCCGCCATCTCCTGCTCCTCCTTGCTCAACAAGCCATACAGTTGCGAATTGCTGAAAAACGCCGTCCTCCCCGGCCGCGTCTTCAGCGAGCAGCCGCTGCCATCGTCCCAGTTGACCTGCACGTCCGGTGCATCCACCGGTAGCTTGATGGCGCGCAGTGTCGTGAACCAGGCTGGTTCGCGGTCGTACAGGGGCGCGTCGATGTGCCAGCGCTGGAAGCGGGTGTGGCCGGCTTGGAAGTCTTCTTCTGGGAGGTCTGTGGCGTGGAAGTCGTGCGAGAGGCCTTGGACGGTGAGGTCTTTGATGCCGTAGTGGTCGGGTCCTTGGTAGCCTTTGCCGATCAGACGGACGTTTTCGGCGCCGGGGATGCCGACGACTTCGCGGCGTTTCTGGCGGATCGCGTCTTAGTCACTCTGCAAGTCATGGAACGATCCTATAAGGATGGCTTACGGAGAGCATGCCGCCTTTCTTCTGAAATGTCTTGATATCCCCATGACTGTGGACTTGGGGAGCCGAGGGGTCGAAGCGCGTCACGAGTTCCCAGTGCTTCTTGGGATCGAGATTTTCCTGCCCTTTAACAACGACTACCTTGTGGGTCCAAATGGCCTCTTTAAGATGCTCGACGTCTTCATCAGTGATGGTGTTTAGGTCGAGACCTGTGATCGTTGCGCCGAACTGAGCTTGGTCGTCAGATCTCTCTGCTTTGAGGGAGAAAACGAACCAGAGGAAAAGAACACGATTGATACTCACATTGTATCTCTCATCCTTCCCACGCTGCAGAGGCTCAATCCGAAACGAAGCCACAGGCTCAGCGAGCAGAGTTCCGGGAGACATGACTTTACTATTCGGTATGAACCCTCAAGACGAGCAAACTCTCATACTCATATACCGCAGGACAGATGTAGTATCGCCAAAGCCAAGAGCTGCAAGTCTCCCTCTCTGCAGCATCTGCCTATATCCGCTGTAGTGGTGGTCGACCACCATCTGCCAATCGGATTACTTCTTTTGGAATCGGCGGGGCCAGCCGAGCTGATAAGCGCTTATCGCATCTACGATGCTACCGTTTGGCTTGCAGAGATCCGGCGGCCTCACCAGATCCTCTCAAGAGTGGGATCGTCGGAGCCGGCCTACCATACCAGGGGGTATATCAAGCCCTGGAAACATACTTGCTCATTGGCCAGCAACCACTTCCCTTCGACCAGTCCAAAAGAATTCTCAACCGGCAGCATGATCGGAAGGTGGCTCAGTCCAGTCCTGCTTGCGATCAACCTGGTCGCCGGACATGGAGGCCATAGCAAGCGTTCGCTACAATCCGTCATCAGCGAGCCAGAGCTCTCAATCAACAGCATACCCTTCAGCACCAGGGCGCACTGGATGAGACGCGCCAACCAGGCCCTAGCAGACCTTGGCTCCCCATGTCCATTCGCAGCCTTCGGCAGCGTTATCGTGAACCACACAGCTCCAGGATTAGGAGAACTGGTGTGCATCGGCGCGAATGCCAACAGCAAAACCGGGAATCCGACGCTGCATGGTAAGTTAGGCCAAAGGTACCGATAACTATCCCAAACGAAAGATGCTGATAGTTATCTTCAGGCGAGATGGCAGCTATCGAGAACTGCACCACCATACTCACTGACCCGTCGGGTCCGTATAACCTTTCAGCGAGCGAGGCCCTGGATGCGTTCACGGACTTGAGCTTGTACACCAATGCCGAAAGCTGTCCAATGGTAGGTTCAACAACCCACAGTCCGGCCATCATCCTTGCACTTGGCTGAACCACAGCACAGTGTGCGTCCGCGATCCGCTGGGCCGGTTTCCGCGAGTACATCTACGGCACCAGCATCGAGACGCTCGTGGAGCAAGGTTGGGGTCAGATCCGCGTGTCGTCTCTTTACATCTTCCAGGAGTCGTTCGACCTGCCGGATCAGTCTCGGTTGATTGGAGAGGTGCTGACGAACGAGACGGATCCGTATTTCCTCTGGCAGTACAATCCGGCTTATCCTTGTCCGGCCGGCTGTTCTAGGAATGGGGATACCTGTGAGGAGGATTGAGTGGAAGGGGCGTTTGATACGGCCGATGTGAAGCATGGAAGTCCCTGTGATTAGAAGACAGTAAACGATCGATCCATGAAGGCCTGGTGTGACATGCTTTGTGGTTGGGCTACGTTATCATCGGATGGCCAGGGCTGCGTTCCCTCCACGGGCAACACAAGATCAGCTATCGGATAGCTCTGATCACGGGTGTTATATCTGCTCGAATCAGGACTCTTGCGTGACCCCACTCGAGCGTCTGGTGAAGTTTGGCAGCCATTGATAAGGTGCTCGGCCGGACAGGCGCTGACACGAGCGGCGGCGGCGGCCACAGCCGGTCTCCCCAGCAAACGGCGGGGACAGCAGCAAAAGTGCAGACGTGGATATAACCCATGTCCATCATCAAAAACATCCATATCGGAACTCAATCGAGGACGAAAAACATGGCGTCGAAGACGAAGTACGCTTCCCGGGACATCCCCCAGGTCAGTGATTTGATCTCTCATCCTCCCGGCTCGAGTCGTCCCCATCTACAACGTTAGTCATCCGCCCACCTGACTCGCCCCCAGATCTCCCTCCACGACTTCTCCAACCGCATCGACGACATAACCCGCCAACTCGTCAGCGCCGCCGAGAATGTCGGCTTCTTCTCCCTCGTCGACCACGGCATCCCCGTCCAGGACATCGACGACATGTTCGACACCTCGGCCGCATTCTTCCAGCTCCCCGACGACGTGAAAGCAACGGTGCCGTGGGGCGCCCAGAACGTCGGCTGGGAGAAGCTGGCGCAGATACGGCCGTCGACGGGCGCCGCCGACACCAAGGAGTCGTACCAGCTGCAGTTCGGCGAGAACATGTCCGGGCTGTGGATATCGGACGCGCACGTGCCGGCCTTCGAGTCCAGATGTCTGGCCTTCATGCACCGCGTGCAGAGGATTTCGGAGCGCTTGATGGTCTGCTTTGCCAGGGGACTCGGCTTCCCCGACGACTATTTCGTCAACGTGCACGATGTCACCAGGGATAATTCTCAGTCCACTTTGCGCCTCCTCCACTACTACGCCCTCCCCGAGCAGCAGGATGGACAGCTTTACCATCGCGCGGGCGCCCACGCCGATTGGGGGTTCCTCACTTTGTTGTTCCAGCGCGCCGGCCAGAGTGGACTGGAGATCTGCCCTGGAAGGGAGGTATCGACGGACTTCGCCATTGGAGACACCTGGACAAAGGTCGAACCGAAGACGGGAGACATCATCTGCAACATCGGTGATTTGCTGATGTCGTGGTCGGACGACCGGTTCAAGTCCACCTTTCACCGTGTCAAGGCGCCGTGCGAGCCGGGCGATTACTACGGCGATCGGTATTCCATCGCCTTCTTCAATCAGCCGAATAAGGACGCGCTTATTCAGGGTCCGTTGAAGAAGTATCCTGTCATCACGGGGCAGGACTTCACAGCAAATGCCATGAAGAGGAACTTTGCGGCTTTGGAAGCGAAGAGGAGGGCGCTTGCCGAGGGGGTGGGGAAGGAGGAGACGATGAAAGCGCCTGATGTTAGCGCCGCTGTGTCCGCGGCAGCTTGATGGTGTTGTTACAAAGAAGAATCTGTTTCTGGTTTCCTCTCTATTTGCCATTGAAAGCGACGATTGTGATCCTATGCCCGTCATCAAAGTCTCAAGGGGCAACTCACGACGAAGCATCCCCTCCCACCGCCTCCAGATCCCCCACCCATCCCAACACCGCCCTCTCATCCCTACAAACCCTCGCATACTCCAACAACAACCTATGCACGTAAACCTGCATATCCTCCCTCCTCAACACTTTCCTCGCCCACTCCTGCCCCTCCATCGCCATCTTCGCCGCCTCAACATCATGCGCCTCCCGCCTCCCCCCATCCCCACCAAGGAAATACTCGACCAACCCATACAAATCGACGTACGAGTTATCCATGGGCACAAAATGCAGCCACGGCCAGAGCCGGGAGTCGTGCCACTCGCGGTAAATAGTCGCTTTGAGGGGCAAGCTGGTGGAGAGGAGGAAGGCACGGAAGCGGGCCGAGTAGCTGTTCCCGTCGATGTCGGGGAGCAGCTTGTAGTCGTACTGGGCTTGCATGGGGATCTGGGGGAGGACGGCGAAGTGCGGCTCTGCGTAGGCGCAGCCCTCTTCGGGAGGATAGCAGAGGAGTTCGGAGAAGCCTGCGTTGGCGAGGGAGGAGATCCAGGGGCCGAGGTTGGAGGAGTTTTGTTGGTCGGCTGAGATGTTGTATAAACTAGATGGAGGCAGGCGGAAGGTGAGCGAGGATCGGTCGTTCTGTCCTGTGGCTGCCGAGACTTTGGTGCCGTTGAGCAGGGAGAGGAAGCGGTGGCGGTGGAAGTGCGGCCATGTCTCTGCCGTGTTCCAGCCGCCGGATTGGGTGCCGCGCCAGACGAGGCCGGCGGTTTTCTTGTTCCAGGGGATGCCGTGCTCGTCACCGCCGGTGTACTCTTGCCAGTCGCCCCAGTACATGGCTGCTGGAATGGAGATTTCGTTGTTGCGGACGAGCTTGGAGCCGCCGAATATGGGGACCAGGCGCTTGGATGTTGCCATGGAAATGGGTGCGATGAAGGTGCCGTGCAGGCAGCGGAGGTGGGGATGGTAGCATGGGTCCGTGGCTATGGTCCAGTTGGAGACGTAGCCTTCGTAGGAGCCTTCTGGGTACTGAACTGGCATACAGTCGGCCGCTGGACTAGAAAGATCGGGAATTCCTTCAACGTTCTGTCGAGCCGGACTATCAGGCGGACATGTGCTCTGGAACAAGGACCATATCTCGGTATGATCGTGGATCCAGTCCACCGGCACTGGCACCTCTTGACTCAAATCGCCAAATCCACCATACCGATCCAAAACCGCAGACGAATTCTCCGTAATCCGTCCCTCTTTCCCCGCAGCACCAACCAAGGCCTCAACATCCTCCCACGGCACCAACACCCTCGACTCATCCATGTTGTTGACAGGCATATCAACATCAGGCACATAGCCACCCTCATCAACAACACTCCGCACCAACTCCGCCCAATAATTGATCCTCCAAAAATCCTCCGTCTTGCTCACCGTCCCGTTGCGCACGGACACGATACTGGGCACCACGTCTCCCCCGGCAGCAGCAGCGCGTATCTCGCGCGCAGGCACGCCCCAGAAAGGCTCGAGGTCGTCGTAGATGTGGTCGAAGAAATCCTCGACGACGAACGCGTCCTTGCTCTCGGCAAACCGGTACCAGGCATCGAAGGCCGGGGGCGGGTGTCGCCCACGCCGGAGACGGTACGCCGCTGCGGCTTCGGGAAGCGATCTTGTCCTTTTGGCGACGGTGCGTTGGAATTGCTGCGCTGCTTGTTCCCGGAGATGGTCGATTGGATGCGGGATGTATGGTGTGTGGCTGCTGCTGCTGCTGCTGCTGCTGCCGCTGCCAAACCAGTTGCGCAGAGACGTCGTCGATGCTACGTTCGCCGGGAAGAAGAGATACAGGAGCAGCGAGAAGCCGACGACGATGGAAATGGCGCAGCCGATGAAGAGCAGTCGATGCGGGCCTGACACCCAGCCTTTGAACCGGGGATGTGATGACATGGGTGATTATGTGATGCCTGGGGTTACATATGTCACGGTACGTCGACGATGGTATGTCGTCGCTGTCGTCGCTGTCGTCGTCGTCGAAACAAAGCCATCTTGGGCAAGACAGGTTGACGTTGGAAGCGCCGCGCCGCAGTCAGTGCCCGACTTTCTTACGAGTCACTCGCGTCCGCCGTTCGCCGCATGCTGAAACTTACACATCAACGTCCAGCACGAATGGTCGAGTCTATGGCGCCGCAATATAAATTCAAGAGAAAGCACACGCTGCTAACATCATATCACACAAGATTCAGACAACGTTGAAGAGCACCACAGCCGTCCCCATCACCAAGCACAAGCCGCACCCCTCCAGCATCCCAGCACCCCTCCCCCCTCCTCCGCAAAAAAGCCGTCGCAACAGCCCATTCCCCCAGCGCAGCCCTCCCACACACACACATCAACACGCACTCTTCCCAAGCATCTCCCACGCCAACCACCAACCCCGTATCGAAAAACCGAAGCCGGCGTAACAATCTCCAATACCGTTAACGATAATTTACAGCCTCGCGTGCCGGCGTCCGCCCAAGCGAAGAGAAGATCGGCAACTCAAGTGGAGCCGTCGTTCTCAGTTGTTCCGAATCCGTCCCAGGGTCTTCCTTGCGGGCGCGGCGCACAGGGAGATGCTTAATACGCACCGCATGTGGTGCTTGAGGCAGGGGCACCAGCGCACATGATGGACTGTCGGAGCGCGACGGGGACTACGAGAGAGAGGTGGGAAGATCGCAGATGGAATGGAGCGATGGGCGTGGTCGCCGAGTGCGTTGTCTGATGTAGGTAGGTTGCCCGTTGCGGGACCGGGTTCGGATACTTGATAGCATTCGAGATACTGTACCGAGTTGGCTTTCCTTGTGCCGTGCCTCTCGTTTTTCCTTCCTCTGCCAGATATGTCGAAGCTACTCCCACGCTCATCACCGTGAAGCTTGTGCGAATGACTCGGACCCTCCTTGACGGTCCCGCCCCTACAGGCTGCATGTATGTGAAAGCACCGCACGTGGCATGGGAAAGCAACCGCGTGTGAACTGTCATGGCGCTCAATCAAACGGCGTAGAAGCTAGTCGTCGTGAATCCGAACTTTTGCGAGGCCGACTTGGAAGAATCCTACGAGCCGCAAAGCTATCTCCGTCATGCAGCTGAGATCGCGGGGGCCGGCGTGGACATGAGGGAGGCGGAGCGGCATTCCGAGCGTGTGTAGATTCGATGTAAAGACCGGGGATAGCGTCCGTTGGCTTCGTGATTGGATAGGGAAGTGCTGCGGAAATCGTGAGGGATTCTGTTTCAAGTAAGCGGCGCTGAGGTCGCCAAGGGCGCAAGACGTGCTTTCTCGGGTTCCTGATAGACCATCGTGCCCGTCAACAAGCCACAGAGACACATTGCAGGCGTCATTAGAAACGCAGAAGCACTCCATACACGTCTCAGAGCTTTTCCCTATCGCCGCCTTTCAAGATGGACCAGGGGCGCACAAGTTGTACCTTACAGCAGCAAGCCAGTCCGTGGCAAGAGGCACACCAAACGCCCCCCGAAGGACAAGTCTCCAAGAAGGAAAAGAGTAATATTGCGAGAATACCGGCGTCGTGCGCCCGAAGAACGACGACGACGACGACGACATCTCCATTTCAAGATTCTTCTGACGCCCCCGCCCCCCCCCGACCGGCCGACCGTCCGTTTCCCTAGGCTCACAACAAGAAGAAGTAAGGATATTGGGAAAGAAGTGAATAGAAAGAAGAGAAGAGAAGAGAAGAAAACTCTGCTGGCGGTCTGCAAGTTCCCCCTTGAGGGAGGCAGTCCGGACCGGCAATCGGGGACCCACGAACGCCCCGAATCGAGAAGTGAATGGGTCGGGGATCAGACATGCCATGGCTCCTGCGTCGTCCGAGAAAGAGAAGAGGCTTCGCGGTGGCTCGGTGAGAGGAGCAGGTGACTGGTCCCTTCCGGTGATCTGGGAGACTACAAGAGTCAATGCGAATTGCGTTATTTGGAGAGGAGGGGGGGACCACAACGCTCGGAGTCGCAAACGGTCAGTGGCTCTTACCTCAACGCGGCTGGCCCGGACCGCCGGCGGATCTGGTCATGGTCTGCAAAGACTGCAGCGCCATTTCCGCGGCGTCCTCTTTGGCCTGTCCGACGTACTGGCCGTCGTACCAGTAGCGCGCCGGGATGTTCATGCTGCCGACCTGGACGGCGCTGGACCAGGCAGTGCGGCCTCCTGAGGCGACGAGAGTGGTTTGTCAGTGCATGGGTTGATGACGGTGATGATCGACCGTGTTGCTGTCTTCAGCTATCTGCCATGGCCCGCTCCGACATAGAAGGTCCCCAGGCCGCGTGACAGCGTGGAGGTAAGGGAGGGGCCGCGCAGGAAGCGAACAGTTCATGCTCGAGGGGCTCGGTGACATGGGCAGATAGAGGCTTACCTCGTCGGTCAGAGAACTCTTTCCACACTGGCGGTGGATACCGTTTGTCCCTGCAAAAGTCTGCAACGGCGCCAACGTCAGCAGAGCACAAGGCGCCACGCTGGCCCGAGACGTTAGGGGAGGGGAAGGGGAGGGGCGGGAGGTGGGTCCAACCCTGAAGTTTCTCCTGGAACGAAGCTGAGCGAGCGGCCATTGCGAACGCGATTGCTAAGAGCTCGGCCGATGGTGGAGGAGAGGAAGAGTTTGCAGCGGCGGTGGAGCTCTTGAAAGAAGTTGAGAAGCAAAGCAGGACAGACGATCAATTGTGGACTGGGGATTCGGCACTGATGGCTATTTGACAAGGCCTGACTTGAGGAAAAGCTTCCAGGCCTTCGAGGCGCTTGATACTTATAGAGATAGAGGGTTGGTTTGCAATATGCCTTGTCGATACGGGCACATTCTGAGCAAGCAGGCTCGGGGCCGGGGTCATCGTGGGACGGTGTGGTCGGCTACACCCTAACGGACGGGTGGGCGTTGAGCTGGCCGTTGGTATCCTATTGCACGCGTTTTGCTTCCCAGCACTCGCATTATTTGGAAAGAAGTCCCAGAGGGGCGGGCGTTGAGTGGACCGGGCCGTTGGCAGTGTTGGTAGAGGAAAGCTGCCAGCACAGCTGAAGGGCTGCACTCGTATCGGAAATCGGGCCACAAGCAGAGCGCGGCCATGGGAGAGTGCAGGGCGGGCGTTCGTCGCCAGCTGCGCTTTGCCCGTCCGCCGCGGCGGCCGTCGTGGAGGAAGCGATCTGGGTGTTAGAGCAGCAAGGAGGGGGGGGCGAAAGGAAAAGGGCCTGCAGGGTGAGTTGGCCATCCGACGTGTCTATTACCGCCTCCGAAGCGGTGCTAGCCCCCCTCCCAAGCAACCAGCAGCCAGCAGTCGAGCAGTCGAGCAGTCGAGCGGTCCAGCAGTCGAGCAGCAGGCGGAGATGGGTGCGGCGTCTCGACATGGACAAGACGGACAAGGGCGGCGGCGGTCGTGAGACGGAGTAACGCAGCGAGCCAACAGCAGGAGCAGCAGCAGCAGCAGCAGCAGCAGCGGCAGCGGCAGCAGCAGCCGTTTGTCGGCCGGGACAGAAGCCAGAGGTGCGCAGTGGCAGTGCAGGTGTGTGGTCGGTGACTTACAGTAGGTAGGTACTTGTTGGTAAGGTACAGTCGCAGTAGTACAGTAAGAGTAAGTTACAGTAGTTGGCTGCATCGTGCGGGCGTGGACGTGGGCGTGGACGTGGGCGTGGGCGTGGGCGTGGGAGCCGCACGATGCAGAGGCGAGTGATGGACATACAGCTGGGGGGCGGGTACCTACCGCCAGCACAGTTTGCCATGTTACGCATGGCGTGACGAGCACGATGCGAGCGGGCAAACGACAGCAGATCCGGCGCCGCGGCGTGCGGCTGCTGTGAGCCTTATGGGCCAAGCAAGACATGACCAGGACAGCCAGGACAGCCAGGACAGCCAGGACAGCCAGGACAGCCAGGACAGCCAGGACAGCCAGGACAGCCAGGACAGCCAGGACAGCCAGGACAGCCAGGACAGCCAGGACAGCCAGGACAGCCAGGACAGCCAGGACAGCCGGGACAGCCAGGACAGCACCAGCACCAGCACCAGCACCAGCACCAGCGTCGCGGGAGCCGGGAGAGGCACAGAGAGGCACCTGGGCACCTGGGCGCCGCCGCATGCCCCAAGGCGTGGTCCATATGCGCGTCATGACAAGTTTTGTATCATCATATCGAGACAGAGACGAGAGACAAAAGCCTGCGCCGCTCAGAACGAACGACTCCATCCGTTGAGCCCCCTGGGCGTAACCCTTGAGCGCCTCCGTCTCCACATGGCGACCGACAAACAGCAAACCGCCAGCGCCACGGCGCTCCCAAGAACTGCTGCCCGCTCCAAATGCAACAAATGGAAAACGCGTGCTCGCTCGCCCGGCCCATGATGCTGATCACGTAAACGAAACACAATTACATATCAGTGGAGATCCAAACACGACCCGACGGCAGCCGGCAGCCGGCAGCGCTGCCAGAAGGTTGCAGTCGCTGCTCCACGAGGCGGTGAGACACCGCGTGACACCGTCGGGAAGGCTGTCAGAGAACTTCGACGCCCTCTGCCGTCGGCCGACGGACAGGTCGAGCGGAAAATGACGCCGGCCGTCGTGCTCACGCTTCGACGGACGTCCGCCGAAGGGGCGTAGGACCACGGGGAGAAGTGCTTCCGCGAGTGGTACGGTGGAACACCTCGTCGATGAGCCGTTTCGGACCCACATAGTCCATGTTCATCTTGAAGGACGCGTTTCGTGAGAGAGGAATGTGGAGCTGAGTGCTCTCGTTGGAGTGGAATCGACTCTTGATGCTCTCATCCACGAGGGCCATGAGTCCCGATGCGACGACAATGCTACCACGGCAAGTCAGTCAGAGCCACATGCTCATGCAAGCTGGGGCAACTCACTCGGAAATATCAGCGATGCCGTTGATGAGGGAGTGATCGCTGATCCACATGGAACACGGCGGGATCCATCCGCCCTTTGCAACCTCCTCGCGTGCCTGCGTCGTGGTCAAAGGCACAGGCACGATATGAGCGAGCGCTTGATCACTGTCACTCCGTACCAGGTGAAACGACGTCTCCTTGAATGCGCCCTGCTTCCGGGTGACGCGCTTCCACGCGTAGTTGGCGCCCCAGTACTCAAACTCGTACTTCTTGTGAGACTTTGCTCCGCGTCGCTTGACGTCCACGTGAGCGTAGTTGGAGAATTCCAGCTTGATGGTGTTTGTCGGAATCAGGTGTGCGCGTTTTGATCGAGCGGATCTGGGCCGAATGTTGTCGGCCTCGCCCTGTATCGAGCCGTAGCCGGAATCCTGCCGTCTCAAGTTCGACACGACGCTCTCCTTGCGCTCCGGAATGTGTCTGAAGGCGGCAAGAGCACTGCTGAATGACCGTTGCAGAGCCGGCCGCTCTGATGGAGGCTTGTGGTACTTGCGGATGGAGTGGCAAACCTCCCTTCCAGACTCTCTGCAATACCGGCGGAGAGAAAAGTCGCGGCTCTTCAGGTCGTGCATCCGGAGGTGGAACAACGTCAAAAGCTGCTTGCCATGTCTGGTATCCACCTCGGTGTCCACCCTCAGATTCATGTTCCCATCCAGTGTAGCGTCGTCGTGTCGTATCGACAACCTTTGCGTTGAAGGGAAGAGGTCGGCGAAGTCTCGCGGTGTTGCCGCAATCGCCTCGGTGGGATACGTCTCGTATCGACATGCCGGAACTTCATAGGGAGGGCAGTCATCGTCATCCTCCTCGTGCTCCTCTTCCTCGTCGGACGTGGAAGCGTATGTGTCAACGGAGACGGTCGATTCCTTCGCGCCGTAGTATCTCGACCCGTAGTTATCTGTACTCCGCCCCTCCACCCGCCCATAACATGTCTCGTACTGTGCCATGCCTGGCCTCGGGCTGGCCATGGTCGGCATAGTCCTCTGTGCTCTGTAGGACTCGTCACTGTCGCTGTTTGTGCTTCTGGATGTCATGCTGCTGTCCCTGGAGTGGACGCTCCGCCAGTGCACGCTGGACGCCATGACGGTTCGATGGTAAGTTGAGGTTGAAGTGATTGAGAGGAGATAGGGATGTAAATAGGCAGCTTTCAGGCTCCTGAGGATGGGGTATCAGACTGGTGGGTATATGTAGCAGGCAGCCAGCCGCGCCGCATGTAGGAGGGGTGAGGTTCGGAGGTGTAGTTGGTGAGTGAAGGCGGCGGTGGAGATGATATGCGGAGGATCGGTAGGGGACAGACGGCTTCACGAGCACTCGGTTGACGGGTATTCGCCCATCAGGCACGGATGGAGGAGGGAGCAGTAGGGGGCAGGTGATGTGGGCGCGGGTTGAGGTCCTGTTGGGTGCCCTGTGGCCGAGCAGTCACAGATGTAAACTGCTGGCAAGAGCGGGCATTTGAGCGGGCGGGCACCAGATGGGGAACATGTCTCGACCGCATGCCCGATCATTTGCCCGATGGACGGCTCGCTAGCAGGATCCCTTCGCAAGCCACAACCAACGCCCGCCAGTCACCGCACTCTTCTGCATCGTCGCCCTGCCACCCTCGCACCCTCAAGGATGATCGATGGGTGATGAGTCCGTGGTCCTTGGTCCTTGGTCCTTGGTCCTTGAGCTCTTCCAAGGGACGTACGCCCTCTTCTTTCGCTCTTCGTTCGCTCTTCGTTCGCGCCCGTCCGACACGTCCATCGTCCGAGAAGTTGACCAGCGACCAGCGACCAGCGACCAGCGACCAGCGACCAGCGACCAGCCCTCCTCAGAAGTCCAGCCTCGAACAGCCAGCCAGCCCATCGAGGCCACCGTCCGGCTCTTCCGTGCCCGCGGCTGATCAGCAAATGCATCTATGGATAGACTCTCTGACGCGCTGTGCGCCGCCGCGGGTGAGCCAGCCAGCCCAGCCGAGAACGCGACCTCGTCTTTGGTCCCTCAACATACACCACAGTACAGACGTGTACCCAACTCGAGGCAGTGCTAAACCAGTGCTACTTACTTACTTACCGCTGGCTCATCCCGCGCCGCCACGATGCAGATGCCATCTCTTAGCTGCCGCCCAAGTGCCCGACCCCACGTGCCGCCTCCGCCAACTCACAGTACTACGTCTCGTCGTCTCGTCGTCTCGTCGTCTCGTCGTCTCGTCGTCTCGTCGTCTCGTCGTCTCGTCGTCTCGTCGTCTCGTGATGCGGATCGCTGGATGCGCAACGCATCGACGACCTATGTCCGAAACGTCTCCAGGCTGGTACGTCACTCTGCACCCGCCGTCGTCCGTCTGTTGTACCGAGTGGGACGCAGGATCAACTCGCGTCTTACCAGCCACTGTACCTCCTCCCGCGCGCTCTTCGCTCTTCGCTCTTCGCTCTTCGCCATGCCAACATCCGAGCGGACTGCTGAATACGCTCTGTGCATATCGGCGGTGTGCGGGTGCGTTTCCTTTCAGCTCTGGTCCCGAGCCGACCTCACCTCCCCGCTGTCGTTGCTTAGTAGCGCAGTCGGCGCGCGTCGGGCTCTACCATTGACTGCTTACTTACCCCCACGACTACTCGTAAGCGTTACATGGGCAAGCCAAGACGCCTGTCCAGAGCAGATGTAGCTTAAGAACACCGCGACACATGGGACACAACAACAGCGACTCGGCCGCTCGCTCTCCGACGCTGATGTGAGCTCTTTGGTACAATGCACCACCCATGCCGTGATAATCACATCAGAACCCCATTTGCGCGACCTTACTCACAGGGCTGAAAGTGTCGAGACCCTTCTCGCGCTTCCTACTTATCCGGAGCTGCGCTCGTCTGCATCTGTGTTGCCGTCAGATGGTTTGTCCGAGCCCTTCATTGCCAAGCATCGGCATCGCCTTGCCGTAGACAACGCAGTACATTCGGTCATGTCTGCATCGGTCTCTATCGTCCTTCACTAATCTCCGCTGCTCTCAGCACGTCATGATGCGTTGCTCGTCTCCTTGACAAACATCAGTTGTTGCGCGTCTCAGTATCTCTCGCTTCGCTCCTCAATGGCCAGCGAGACCCTTGTCCAGCCAATAGAGCGCCTCGACGTGTTGTACGCTGTTTACTCGCGCAACCCCCGACGATTACCGGTAGAGGGACGCTTCTGCCGGTTCGGCGGAACACATTATTCCACCACGTCTCTTCACTCTGCTAGGATGCTAACGATCCAGTTAGTATCGCAATCATGCAGCCTCGAGTCTGCCTAGGAGCCATGTGACACTCATCTTTGGGGTGCGCCCTCGCCCTGTGCAAATCATCTATAACGATTCCGATAAGTATTGCGCAATCGTATTCTTGGCGGAGAAGAGCTGTCCGATCGCTAGAGGCGGCTCGCGTTGCATGATGGAGAACTGCCAGATCACCAGCCGCTTCTGAGGGCCGAAACGGTTCATGGGAATCAGTCCCTATTCGTCGAGAATCTTCCATTCAGATGCTCCCAGAAGTCATTGGCTCCCAGCGTTGCGGTATTGGTACAAGCACTGCGGGCTGGCATGCTTGGGCATATGTACGGTTCAGTATGCACATCGACTGTAAGTGTGGAGCCGGACATCCGCGATGTTGTGCTGCGAACCTCGATCAGGGAAAATTCTGCGACAGTTGAAGTATCCGGGTGCATCACATACTCCAGATGAGGTAGGTACCCAGCATTTTCGCCATCGCCCCAATTTCGTCTTCCGCTTTGCCACGACACGGTAGCTGAGATCCCTCGAGCATCCCATCGCAGTCGGTATGAATCACCCTGCTTTTCCTCATGGAGAAAGCCGCTTCTGATACAATCAGGCAATGACCTGCCTTCAACACTAGGCCCATGTGTTGATGACGCTGACGAGCTTCGCCAGCTGTGAGCGTGGCTAAATATCCTGGACTGACCTTTCATTGGGTATATTTGCACTAATGAGGCTGTGGGGACAGCCAATCTCAACGAATGCGGTCAGAATCGGGCATCAATATCTCTAGGCAGATGGTTTAGGTGGACAAGCCTGTATGCAGCCCCATCTGAAGCCTGGCGCCTAATAATCAACCGAGTGGGTACAATCGAACTTTTGTATTCAACAGCTGATGAAGTCCGCTTTGTTACACGGCGGGTTCATCTCGAAGCCGGGGAAACGGCATATGCGACGAGTCAACAGAACCGTGGAAAGCGTTCGCAGCTGGGCGCGAGGCCTTACGCAGGATACCTGCAAGAGACGCCCGGCTTGTCGCAGGAACCATCCGCTTTCTGAGACTCGTACTTCTCCGCTACACGAATTCTGAACTGCTTCCGCGAACTGTTCAAAGACCGAGGCTGCAGATCAAGCCGTTCTACCTTACTGGCCAGAAGTCTCATGACTATCTTCCGCTATCTGTACTATCTTGTTTCTAACAGCACATATCACTCTGCACCGAAACCCTCGCCACGGCCTTGATGTTGACATAAACACCCTCCTTTATGCGCGATGTCTCACAAGCAACCTCCAGATGCCAGCTGACGGAGTCCCTGATGCATCTCCGGTCTGCAGCTTATCATAACCTGCGCATGAACTGATGAGGTGTGGTTTCAACAACCTCTCAAGCAATGAATGCATTGCGAAAAGCTGATCAGGTCGAGTCTGAAAGTCCAGTGGTCCAGAGGATACACGCTCATCCCAATTGAAAATCATATGTTCTAGTGCGAATTGCGAGCACCCGATCTTTCGATGATGCTACTTGAACTAGATAGATCCACCCTTTCCTGCAAACAACAAACTTCCCACGCAAAGTAATCCCTTGAACGAACTTCAGAAAGCGATTCTTAGAAAGGGCGTACGTACCACAACGGACTCCGGAGACAGCCCCGCAACCCCGCCCGCCTCCACGAACCCATCTGTTCCGCCTCAGCATCTCAGCCAGATGCTACATGATGCTTCGGGTTCGCAAACCGGAAGGTCTACAGTCCACGAGACTCGAGGTCAGCGGAGACGGCGCCGAGAGCGATTCATGCCTCGAATTACCCGGGGTATCCCATCCGACCTCCCCACCACGGGGCGATCCAAGACGCAGGTCCCTTGAACCGCCCACGCACCCACGCACGCACCAAAGCCTTATTTCCACCACGGCACTTCCGTTCAAGCAACTCACATTGCAGATGCGAGAGCGCACGACCGCCACGCATAGCATCATGCGCGCGCATCAGCGCATCAACGCATCAACGCATCAACGCACCCTGATCCATCAATGCGGCAATGGGACTGTAGCACAAGCAGTCTTCGGCCCGGATCCGCGCACCGAGCTGCTGCCCCGGTCAACACCAAGGCGGTCCGAAAACAGGATCGGGCGAGAATGATCGCTGTTCACCGTTCCGGCCGTTGATCTGCTGCTGGCATGATGGCGCATGGCATGGTGCTCACCGACAAGGCGGGTCCGAGGGTCGGATGTGCGGATCAGGATAGCCGGAGACGTGGTAAGGCGGGCCATGAGAGGCTTTTGGTACAGACCGCTTTTTGCGTATGTTTGCGTTGCTGGCCTTGTTTGGGCGCGCAGCGGAGCAGGTCGAAAGGCTAGGACGGGCTGGGAGTGGTATGTGAGGACTCATATTACTATAACTGATACAGTGGAGGCGAGTTAATTTGGGACGATGCTGATATAAAGTAAATGCATAGGTACATGTAGGTGGATGTACGATGCCGCCGAGGGATTCGGCGCAAGAGGAGTGGTAATGGTTCCGTCGGTAAGGCAGGGTGACAACTGACCAATGCGTCTCCGTTCTTCCCTGTATATGCTATTCGAATAATCAAGAGGTAAACAAGAATTAAATCCGACCAGAACCGATAAAATACGTAACCTTTCCGTACTAAACAGGGCGAGCCAAAACGCCATCGCGATGCAACCATGATATAAAATCAAAAATATCTTCTCAAACAGACATCTTCATGGGAATGCTCTTGTGCGGATCATAGCCCTTGACCTCGAAATCGCTGGCTTCCCACCCGTCAATACTGCCACCGGCTTCCCTCTTGATCACCAGCTCGGGGAAGTCCCTCGGCTCGCGCTCCAGCTGCACCTTGAGCGCCTCAACGTGGTCCAGATAGACGTGAGCATCGCCCATGGTATGTGTGAAAGTGCCAGGCGTCAGATCGCACACATGCGCCAGCATATGCGTCAGCAGAGCGTACGAGGCAATGTTGAAGGGCACACCGAGACCCATATCGCAAGAGCGCTGGTAGAGCAGACAGTTCAACACGCCCTTCTCCTTCCCATGACCAGCGCCTCCGTTCCGCTCCTCACCCGCCTCTCCCCTCCTCGCGCCAGGAAACGAGACATAGAACTGCGCAAACATGTGGCACGGCGGCAGCGCCATCTTGCCCAGATCCGCCGGGTTCCACGCACTCATGATGATGCGTCGGTCGTACGGCCTGTTCTTCAACTTGTCGATAACCTCGGCCAGCTGGTCGACGCCCTGGCCCGTGTAGTCCGTCCTCGCGTCCACGTACTCGGCGCCGAAATGCCGCCATTGGAAGCCGTATACCGGGCCTAAATCCCCTTCTTCCCGGTGCGACAGCCCAACGCTGTCGAGGAAGGCCCGAGACCCGTTGCCATCCCAGATCTTGATGCCTGCCTCGGCGAGCGGGAGCGAGGAGGTGCTGCCGCTGATGAACCAGAGCAGCTCGCCGATGACGGCGCGGAGGAATACGCGTTTTGTGGTGAGGAGGGGGAGGATGGGAACGAGGGTGGCTGGGTCGGTGGGGGACGGTTTGGTGAGGGAGAAGCGGAGTTGCGGCGGCGCGAAGAGGGAGTATGTTCCTGTGCCGGTGCGGTCGGGGCGGTGCTCGCCGTGGGTGAGGATGTCGCGGATTAGGTCGAGGTATTGGTATTCTTCGTGGCGGGGTGGAGGCGCGTTGGAAGGGGTTGCGGTGGGTTTTGGGGTCGCCATTTGGTCCGCAGTGGTGGAGAGGGGCCCGGGAGACATGGTGGTGGGTTTTAGAACGATTGCGCGAGTACTGTTGACGTTGGTGGAGGAAGAGTGAAGAGTGAATGCAAAGTGGTTCGCGCGACACGTCTGGGCGGACGCGACGCGTCTGAGACCGGCGGTTGCGAAACGCCGATGCCGTAAATTGACATCGTTGCGCTGTCAACGTCAACGTGGTAAACAACCCCACGCCATCGATTCATCTCGACTCGTCTGTTGTGCGTTACGTGACTTTCGATACGCTGTGAACCTGCTGTTGCATACAAATTGTAAAGAGGCTTTAACTCAGTGAAGAAGGTCAACCGGAAGAATGGCAGACTCAACACCTCTTAACCGCCTGTTAGCAGTACTGCGTGAGCGTCGCATACCGCTGACTCGCGATGACGTTCAATGGGCCTTCGAGTCGGTAAAAACGCAGGGTGATGCAGAGGCGTGGGTGCAGCAATACCTTGAGCCAGAAACGTTGATCAGCAAAGAGGAGCTTGAGATGTAGGTGGCCTTTTCCCTTTCACACAACCGTCAAATTCATTTCTCATTCCTTCAGATATCAGCAGCTTTCGGAGAGGAGATCGAATAAGAAGGGCTCAAAAGCTCCTCCAGATGGGCGTCCTCTGCGAGATGATGACTTCAGGACGGCGATCGAGGCACTGGAGAACTCCACGGCTGCTATTGAGTTGCAGAGCAGAGCTCTTGAAGTTCAGAAGGATGCTCTGATTGCGCTGAAAAAGCAAAACAATGGCGCAAACGAGAAAGTACAGCGCAGGGAAGAGGACAGACGACGTCGTAGTGCCAAGGAGAAAGCAGAGCTTGACTTCGCTGTAAGTACGCTAGTGCAAATATGTACTACAATCCAGGTTGACCCTGAAATAGGTGGAAGGGCTCGTTGATGCCGTCGATGAACGCGTTACGTATGCTCAAAAGAGAACAAAAGCTACGTTGACTGCTCTGAATTCCACTGCAACGGAACGTCTGACCTCCGATGATCGGACACTGGCGGCGCTCAACACGATGGCCCCTAAACTTGAGGCAACGCCAAACAGCGAGGTAGATATGAAGATGGTCGAAGACTGGTGCTCTTCCATCACTTCATTCAGAGCTGCTAGTATCCGGGCCCGTGTCGACAGAATTTTCCAGGAAAATCTATCGCCTGTGAGAAGTGAGCCGGATGATCAGGAAGCTGAGGATTCTTCTGTTGAGGAGGCGGGAACTGAAAAGGAGGCGCTGAAAGAGGAACTCGAAGTTTTGCATTCGGAAATCGCCTCCGTTACCGAGATGGTAGTAGAACATGAGGCTCGGGGTCCAATCCGACGATTGCTGAAAGAATCCGAGGACCGTGAGAAAGATCAGCAAAGAAGATGGCTGGTATACGTAAGTCATGACATAGCTCTTCACGGGCATCAAAGCTAATTAGCGCAGATTCTGTCCTCTCTCGATTATATGACCACAAGGCTAGATACCATCGCCACACATGCTAAAGACTTCGGCTCCTATCAGACGGTTCTTGATGAATTAGTCTCCATATTCAAGCAAGAGAAGAAAGAACTGGCAGACTTCGCAGCACCTTCCCCCAAACCATCTCATTCCCGGGCTAGGTCGAAAGCCAAGGCCCTTGAGGACATCGAGTACTCTACAGCAACGAAGCAGATCCTTCGTCACCTCGATACGGCGACACCGGGCGGAACCCTTGCGCAAGCAAAAAGCGGCTTGGCAAAGTCTGCGATCGACAGCGAAGTACGGCTCTTTGAGCACCTCAATGGAAGCCGCGTCGCTGCCATTCAAGATCTGGCCAGCAGTATTGGTGGCTCCGACTCGGACCTGCAGAGTATCCTAGAGGCTTTATATGCAAACACCGAGTACAAGGATGTTCATCTTGTCAATCAGCCGCTCGATAGGCGCCTGCGGCGACTCGATGGGTCCATTGCTGAAATCAGCAAGACTATGGTAGACTTGAACTCGATGATGGATCCAGCTGTTGGGACGAAGAGAGATGTGTTGCTGGAGAATTGGGGCGGAAGCTAGTTTCTACGTCTGGATTGTTGGCGGAAGCCTCTTGTCTGTTACCAACTATCCACGTTTGGTCATGGTATAAGAGAGATCTAGGATTGCTATACGGCACTTCCAGCCAAGCGGGAATGAGAAAGGGTTGTTTTGTTGGTACCTCCAACCCGATCTATATTAAGTGTCGAGAGTCACTTATGAAAAGCAAAGCAATGTCGACGACAGCTACATTCCCAAGGTGTCCATGCTAGAAATTTGCCGCTGGTCGACATTCGCGTGCTCACCAGTTCTGAAGCCAGAGATTTGTGGTAGTAGCCGTTCGTGGAATGGAAGCTCCGACGGCCTGAGGGAGTAGGCAGCTTTTCTGGGGTGTCACAAGGGCGGCTATGCAAGCCAAGCTGCCTCAGCCTCACTTTCAGCCCCAGCCGGTACGATCGAGGGGATGTCGATGTTAAACGCCTTCCTCCCACCTCTCGGCACGCTGGCTCTCGACACGCTGACCGTGGACACGCCGCCTCTGGACACGCTGAATTTGGTCGTTCCTTACAACATCTGTCTTTCTGTCCAGAGGCCTAGCTCAAGATGCGGCTTCTAACCTCGGATGAGCCTCACTTCGGCGGCACAATAGTGCTCAAAGAGTACATCGGCTCACAAATTCCCCCTTACGCAATCCTTTCACACCGATGGACAGACGACGAAATCTCCTACGAAGACATGTCAAAAGGCTGGTCAACATTGCCAGCAGCGGGCCGGGACAAGATTGAGAAATTCTGCCGTCTCGCCGGGTTCAATGGATACAGCCATGCTTGGGTCGACACATGCTGTATCGATAAAAGGAGCAGCGCTGAGTTGACCGAGTCTATCAACTCTATGTACAACTGGTACGGCGAAGCCGCAATCTGCTACGCTTATCTCAACGATGTCCCCGACAACGAGGAAGTCGTTCAGGATCCTGTGTTCGCACGCAGCGTATGGTTTACCAGAGGTTGGACGCTTCAGGAACTGATCGCACCGAGCCGTGTAATCTTCTTCTCAAATGGCTGGAATGAGATAGGGGAGAAGCACACGCTTGCACGGCGGCTTGCTCAAATAACTGACATCGACGTCCACGTTCTCGGCGGAGCCAAACACCCGTACGAATGCAGCGTGGCGCAACGAATGGCTTGGGCCGCGAATAGAGTAACCACTCGTCGAGAAGATATCGCCTATTCTTTGCTGGGATTATTCGATGTCAACATGCCTTTGCTATACGGCGAGGGAGAGAAGGCTTTCATTAGACTCCAAGAAGAAATTGTGCGCATTTCGGACGATGATTCTCTGTTCGCCTGGAAGGACGAAACGGCTTCTCCAATGGATTGCCATGGGCTACTTGCAAATTCGCCTAAGCATTTTCGAGAATCCCGCCATATTTGGTGCCCTGCTAGCCGGATGGATCGTCAGCCATACACAATTACCAACAGAGGGATTCGCATTTGGTTTAGTATCCGACCAGCAACTCCCGCAGAACTTGGACAACAACTAGGAAAAGAAGAGGGACAGGGGCTGTACGTTGCAGCTCTTCACTGCCGTTCCTCGGCGATGCAAAATACAGCCACTTGTATATTCATCAAGCAGATGACAAATCCAGTGAGCTCGTTCTCGCCCGAAATCAGTTCGAGTTGGTGGAAAGACAATGAGGTTTCTTTTCAGCGGATCAATGAACGGATGATAAGTGAGACTTGGCAGTTCGTCAGGATAAGATTAGACTATCTGCCTGTCTTCCAGTGGTATCCACGACTTCCGCGATCCTTGTGTGTCCTACAGAATATCCGCAATTTTAAGAGTGACGTTCTTCAGATTGCAGCTCTGGTCCACTCGGTTTCCTACGCGACGTACACTTTCGTCGACACGACTGGCGTTGTTACAGCTTCCTTACCTTTGCCATGGCACAAAACCAAAGGTAACGGTTCTCGAGTCTACTCGCTTAGCAAAGCGACCAAGCAGCTGTCGGCTACTATGATATTCAAGCGCAGAGACGAATCAAGACTGGCCGTTCTGTTGGGCTCTACGACAGACACTGATGTTGCATTAAACGTTATCTCAGACTATAAAGACGAAGACTTTGAAATGATGAACGAGGTTTTCACCCGTACCGATGCGACTCTCGGGGAAATACACACTGATCTTGAAAAGATACACCTGGATGTGGAAACGCGAATTTTTCTTGAACAAAAATACGTCCTTGTTGAAGTTAGCATCGAGAGACTTCCCCAAGAAAGAGAAAGTGGCCACGACACTCCAGCAACACCGAAGCATCAGTTTGGCAAGAGCTTGGCGAATATGTTTGCGTGGAAATAGCGCTTTTCGAGTTCTCTAAGATTGGGCCAGCACCATTCGCACTAGGGGTCCCTCGTATAAGATGATCCACGAGCCCTATCAAAAGACTGAATATACTATTCGAGTTTTCTTGTCACGGGGGTTTAAACAATGTCTCTATCGTTTTCCTAGGTGCTATAGGCGTGGTGTATTGAAAAGCGAAGCAAATGTTGTGATTGATTTTTCCTCTAGTAATCACTCTGCGAATATTACACCTAGGATAACATTTTTTATACTGTTGAAATTGTGTTAGTATTAGCGAGACAGATCCAATGATATAACCATTCTTTCCACAGGGCTGATGAACCGCCATATATCACATATTCCTGGTGGGAATTGGGCTCGCCCCAAATTGTACGCAAACCTTGCACTCCAAATTTGAGCCTGATACCTGTCCACAAGGGCTTGAACTTCTGATTGATGCAGTTCGGCGGATTATTGGGCACAGCATTGATAGGCTACTGGTAATTTGACATGAGATACATGATATCTCGACGCGGGGTACCCTATTTCAAAAGGTTCTGGTACCTCCAGAGTGAAACTATGAATACTATTCGATCCATCTTGCTCAGACGACTCTAACGACGTATGAGTTATATCTAGCCGTGTGATACTAGTAGCGTAGTCACTGGAAATGTCAAAGTATCAATTTTGCATCTCATCGTTACTTCCTTTCTAGATACACTTTGAATATAGACCTTCGAGACGTAATTTTCATGCCATGAAGACCGCCTTAGCGAGACAAGTTAAACGGTATAAGCAATTTATAAGGCTTCACTCTAAGGGCACCGGAAGTTCCTAAGATAGGGTACCTCGTGTTAAAACATCATGTAATCAGAGGCCCATTGATATACCTTTCGAATTAATTTTAGAGTTTTATCGGTTCTACAAGGGATACCTAATATCTAGAGTTCGAGCTATCGGGGTCTCACACTATTTAGAACGTTCAAGCCGCCTTTTTATGTGGTCAAAACGCTGTTTTGATTGATTATAAAAGTACTCTACTTGTAGAGTAGTTGCTCACTTAAGTATTTCCTCTATACTTTACCTTCATAGCTATCACACTATATCTATAGTACTTATCGTGTGACTGTTGATATGCCAACCTATCCGCCTATACAAGACGGCTTCAATAGTGTCAAAAGGGCCAAAAAGCTAGAAGTTGAGAGATTAGGGGTACCCCTTGTAGGAAACATTTAACCTTTGTAACGTTACATTGATAGCACCGCAATTTTCCTCTAATTCGTTTACATCCATAGAACACATCGTTCTTACTCGTAAGGAGCAACCTATCATCATCTACATCCTGATCGTTTCCGCCCGTCCTTGCCTTCATCGCCGTTGATGTTCTCTTGTCCCAAAAGCTCCAGCAATATAACTTCTGGACTCGTCTCATCACCACCACCACCATCTTCCCCCTTCCACACCAACCTATGCACCCACTCCTACATACATCCATCCGTCCCCATCCCCATCCCCATCCCCATTCCAAAACAGAAACGCACAGACACCCCGGCCCATCCCCGGCCCCACCCGACCACCCCCAAACCACCAACCGGTCCGACCACCCCCCAAAAAAATTCACTCCCCCAAATCTCCACTCCCGTCCACAGCCGTCCACAGCCCTTCGAAACCGCAAAAGAGAACGCTGACGCGCTCGTGCAATGGACTTGCGGCGAATCGAACGCCGGACCTTTCCCATGCTAAGGGAAAATTATACCACTAAACCACAAGCCCGATGTGCTAGTTGTGGGAGTGAATGGGGGGGAAAGGCTTATGTAGAGGGAGTGCTGGGGATGCGAGGGGTTGGAGAGGATTGGAGAGGGGGACGGAGGGGGTTGGGAAGGATGGTTGTGTTTGTTGACAGGGTGTAGGTTTGTTGTGGTGTGGGAAGACGGTGTTGGAAAAGAAGTGGTATTTATGGGAAGACTGATCATGGGGATGAGGATGATTTGGGGATTATGCTGATGTTGTTTGGTGTTGAGACTCACCATCGCTGTTGGTTGGTTGGTTTGTTGCGAGAGTGTTCATTGTTATCGATCTCTTATAATCCAGGGACGTTGATTGACTTGCTGCCGCAGTCGTGTATATAGATGGACCCCGCCTCCCTAATCCAAGGCTTATTTTTACTTTTATATCTTACCTTTACTCCCATCACCTTAAGGCGCATCACCCTCCTTGTACACCAAATCCTCCTCCGGCTTCACAACCTCCCCATCCGCCGCCTCCTTTTGCTCATCCACCACCTGTTGCCTCCCCGCCCTAATCATATCCTCAGCCTCCAACGCCTCCTCCTCCGTCCCCACAGCACCCTTACTCCCAATCGGCCCAGTCGGCTCCTCGACATCAGGCGCGAAGTCCGTGTTCAGCGTAGCATGGCCCTGCTCATCGACGAAAGTTTCGGGCTCGGTGGCGGCTTCGGCGGCGACGGTGGAATTGACCGAGGCTTCGGCTGCATCGAGTTCGGCCTCTCGTTCGGCGGCGAGGTTTTGTTCTTGGTGGAGGCGATTCTTTTGGGAGTGGTCGATGAGTTCGGATTGGTCGTTGTAGAGGCGGAGGAGCATGGCTCTGATCGAGGTTAGCAGACTTGGAGTGTGGGTTTTGCGATGAGAAGGGAACTTACTTGCGCTCTTCCTTGGGCAGCATGAGGTTGAGGGAGGAGATGCTGCGCCAAAGAGGGAGGACGAGGCGTTCCCTGGAATCGTTGTTAATACTATTCTTCTTCTCAGCAGTGCCCATCATTCATCACTTACTTGAACCCATCCTCGGCATCGCTGGGATCAACCCTCAAAACACAGCAACCCATACCGATATCCCTTACCCTCTCGCCGATCTCGCCCAAGTCTTTCCACCCATCTTGCGCGACCTTGGGGAACATCTCGATCAGCAACTTGTGCAGGGTACCACGCTTGGTTAACCTGACAACTCTGCCCTCGCCGACCCAGCTCTCGAGGATGGGAAGACCTTCCGACTGAATGCGCCAGCGGCAGATGTCCTGGTTCTGGGCGTCCTGCTTCATGAACATCTTGACACCGCAGTGTACAAACTTCATACCCTTGCCCTCGTTCAGGGTCAGGATGTCGCGCGCAAGGGTTGAGGTGTAGTAGATGGCCTTGGCGGGCTCGCCCGTGGCGTTGCGCACCATGAAACGGTCGCGAGGGAAGCGCGGAGAGATCTCGTAAAAGCTGAAAATGCTTTCCAGGGCCGGGTGGTCTGGAGAGAGATATTTGAAGGGTTCTTCATGCACTTGGCCGGACTTCTTCTTCTCGGGGCGAGTGTCGAGGTCAGTCACAGCGCCGGCAGGCTTTTCGAGTCTCTCGGGTACGGCTGGGGGCGCCTCGTCGTGCTGTCTGGGTCGCTTGACGTCTCTGTCAAGGTCGCCTGCGTCGGCATCTTCCAACGGCCGTTTGACAAGAGGGGGAACGTTGTCCTGGTTTTGGCGAGCAGCAGGGGGAGCATTGCCATCACTAAGTGGAATCTCACCAGTGGGTTTGCTCTCACCGTTCTCGGCCAGGGATGGAATGGTGTTGGAGCCAGTCTCAATTGCGTTGAGGACGTTGGCGATTGGTGGCGGGGGAGCAGTTTGCTTGCCAGACGCGCCTCCCTGGTATTCAGGCCTGGCCTTGATCTCGGTCTGCTTCTCCAAAACCGTGATGAAGAAGCCTCCCGTATCCTGGAGGTGCGGGTAGACTCTCATGCAGTGCTCGAAAGGAATCCTCTCAGCGTCATCGGCAGACTGTTTAGGTGGAAACATGCCCTCGACCAGGCGGTTGAAGCTCGAGTCTTCGCCTGGACCCGCTTGGGCCTTCGCGGCCTCGACCTCTTCCCAGGAGCTCCACATGCGGTTGGTTTTGTCCATGATCTTCCACTGCGACATACCCGGGATCCTTTTCAAGCCAGGAAGCGCGTTGCTGCAGTCAATGACCTTGACCTTGGACACACCACCGCAACGGTCAATCGCGCTGGCGACCACAGCCTCGTTCTCGACCGGATTCATCGAGCAGGTTGAGTAAACCACTCTTCCGCCAACCTTCAGCATCTGCAGAGCGCGGACCAATATCCGCACTTGTGTCACGTAAAGGCCGAGACCATTTCCGGGTATCCAATCTTTCCACACATTGGGGTTCTTGCGAGCGGTACCGTCTCCAGAGCAAGGAACATCAGCCAGAATGCGATCGAACTTGAGGTATTTCCTCGGCCCGCCTGCTTCGGACGGAACCTGGATCGAGGGGAACAGAGTGGCATCGTGGTTCGTGACAAGCAAGTTCGGCGAGTTCAAGCGCTTCACTTGATGGACCAGCATCTGCGCGCGCTTGTAATCGACATCGTTGGCAATGAGCAGGCCAGTGGCACGGCCGTCGTCAGACCAGTCATCCTCGGATTCGGCCTGTGGCTTTTCAACCTCAATCTCCATGCCGTCCGGGCTGACCTCGCGACCCTGCTCCTGCGCGACCTTGCGCAAAACCTTGCGCACGCGCGCTTCCTCGCCGCCATGGACTGCCTCGATGAGCTGGGCCGACTTGCTACCAGGAGCCGCGCAAAGGTCCAGAACAGTCATGCCCGGCTTGATATCCATAACCAGAGGCGGAATCATGCTGACAATTTCTTGTCTGCTAATGTTGCCAACGCTCGTCTCGGACACAAGGAACTTCTGGAAGGAGGAGAAGGGGGCGAATTTGCGGATAACGTTCTTCGGAGTCGTCATTTGCCATGCAAGCTTCTCCGGGAACCATTCGATCGGGGTCGGTGGGCTAACGTTCTCGCCGTCGAACTGGACGGAGGTGATTTGGGGAATGTAGTGCTCGACCAGACGCTGCTGAACCGCAAGGGCGTGACTGTCAATGTCAGTTTTTGGGGTACTTCATTGAAGACATGCCCATACCCTCTTGATCCTGCGAAGCGGAAGCTGTTCGGTAGCTCTTTGCGCAGAGCCGTCCAGAACTGCTCCCGCTCCTCCTCTGGAACAACACCCAGCTCATTGTAGTATTTCTCAAAGTTGGCGTTGTTCTTGTCAACCTCCGCGTAGGACGGTCTGTTGCCCCAGCCGCCGCCAGAGCCTCGAGAGCCGCCGCGTCCACCCTTGCCGCCACGTCCTCCACGAGACTATTCGAGAGAGTCAGCGCTGAAAAGCTGCAGATGAGTGCATGAACACTTACAAATTTGCCGCCTCGCTTGCCCATAGTTTCTAATATAGCTGTGAGGCTTGCGCTCGCAGACGTCGTCGATATTCTTGGGTTGCGGGCGATTTTCATCGGCGAAAGAAGTCGCCGACTTGACGCTAAAATGAGCTTAATCGAATCCCTGCTCAGCGTGAGGTTCCATCCAGCTGGACACCGTGACCGCGTCGATATATTCGGTAAACGGTGTTGTTCCTCATGCACGGTGCTACTTGGAGCACAACTAACCGTCAGAGGGAATGAGATCTACTTTTGGTAGCTGTATGGAAGTGACAACGTTGACTCTTCGCAAACATGAAGCTCTTGAGGTCTAACGTTAGTGGCTCTGGAAGCGAAACTCCGTCCGGCCCATGGGCGAACCCTTGCGGCCGGATTCTTGTTTAGTCCACCGTCCGCAATCCCTACAGCCACAGCTCATCAGCAACGCCTCATTGTAGATCCGTGGAATCCAGGCAGAAGTAGGTACGTATGTACGTAGCGCGTATATAAATTCGGGCACCAAGCACAGTGTCTTTGCTCAGCATCTGTTCTCTCTGTTCATACCTGGAGTAGCTCAACCCCTTGTTCTTCTAAGTTCCTCCTCATATTCAACTCCATCTCTGATTCAGCATCCACCTAAAGAATAGTTAAGCATCATGTCGGATCTCTGGGAGAGAGCTTCCAACTTCTGGAACCAATCGTTCAATATTCCTGAGCCCACACTTACGGCCAGGAGCTTGCCCGATCAGACTGGCAGAGTACATACTTCCCGCCTTCTTTTCCTCATTATCGAGTGCTAAACTGTAACAGGTTTTCATTGTCACTGGTGGCTACGCCGGTGTTGGTTTCGAACTGGCCAAAATCCTCTTCGAGAAGAACGGCAAAGTCTACATCGCCGGCCGCAGCAAGGAAAAGGCCTTCCGAGCCATCGCCACCATCCAGGAGGACGTGTACACCCAGACCGGCCAGGCCTTCTTCCTACAGCTCGATCTCGCCGACCTCTCTTCCATCAAGAAATCTGCCGAAGAGTTCATGAAAAGAGAGCAGCGCCTAGATGTTCTGACCAACAATGCCGGTGTCATGACCCCACCCTCTGGCAGCAAGACCAAGCAGGTAACACATCATCCACCTCATCTTGATCTTCTATCATAAATCTAAACCTGTACCAGGGCCACGAACTCCAAATGGGAACCAACTGCCTCGGCCCCTTCCTCTTCACCCAACTCCTCCTCCCCGTCCTCCGCCGCACCGCCGCCAACGCCCCCGCTGGCTCCGTCCGCGTCACCTGGGCCGCCTCCCTCGCCATCGACTTTAGCTCCGCCTCCGGCGTCACCTTCGACAAGGACGGCAATGTCACCACGCTCCCCATCCAAGGCGCCAACTACGCGCGCAGCAAAGCCGGAAACGTGCTTCTCGCCGCCCAGTTCGCCCGCCGCTACGGTGACGAGGGCCTCGTCTCCGCGTCGTGGAACCCTGGTAATCTGAGTACCGAGTTGCAGAGACATGCTAGCTCGATCGAGGCGTGGTTCATTTCTTGGCTCCTGTATCCGGCCAAGTTTGGCGCGTTTACGGAGTTGTATGCGGGTTGGAGTCCGGATGTGGGACAGAGTACGAATGGGTGTTTGGTCGTGCCTTGGGGGAGGATTCAGATACCGAGGAAGGGGTTGATGAAGGCGACGATGAGGCCGCAGGATGGTGGTGATGGGACGGCGGAGAAGTTTTGGGATTGGTGTGAGAAGGAGACTAGGCCTTTCATGTAGTTGGTTACATGCGTGAGAGTGGAGATTTAACACAGTATTGTAGGATCCAATGCCAGCAGGCCTCTGGGAAGTTTATTTTTTCAAAGCCTCAGACACTATACCAGACAGCGTCTTCTTGTCGATCAATCTCCCCTCCAACTTCCCTCCCTTCCCTAACACATGTGCCATGATCTTGGGGAATTTCGCACCCTCGCCCGCATCAACCGCCTCCTTCACCGCAACCCGCATCTCCTCCTCACTAACCAAACCTCCACTTTGATCCTCAATCTCGACCACATACCGCCTCAACACCTCTCGCATCCCCGACTCCTTCTCGACCAGATCCTCACGCTTCGCGTTCTGGAACTCCTCAATCGAGTTCTCCGCCATGGACACTTTTTTGAGGAGGAGAGTGCGAAGAGCGGAGTCGGTGGTGACGGGCGTGGAGGTCTTGGACATGTTGGTGATGTCGGCGAGGATGGAGCGGATTGTGGTGAGCGTCATCTGGTCTTTGGCGCGCATTGAATTTTTCAGGTCTTCGCGCAGGCGGGAGAGGATAGCGGAGGCGGCGGGGGCATCGGTGGAGGAGTGGCGGAGGGTTGTGCGGACGGTGCGGAGGCAGAGGCGCGCGGGGCGGAGGGAGGTGGAGAGACGTTGATAGAGAGTCATGGCGTTTCCTTTCTGGGTTTCGTGAGCTGCTCTACATGTATCATTAGTATTGGTCACTAATACGCTTGGAGCTGCTTGAGACTTGCAGGGCCGCAGAAGTCAGGTTTTTCAATGTAGATTATTTGGATTGGGTGATGTCGAGAGGGAATCGAAAGCGTCTTGGCCGCCGGAAGCAGTGTTAGTGAGAGGGAATGGAAGCAAGGACTGCCTGCATGGCAATCCGAGCCATCACTCACAGGTTCAGAACCAAAGTTTGGAGCTTCACACAACTTTTGAGGTAAAGATCGTGGCTTGTGATGGTGTTGGTTGAGCTTCAGTCAAACGCGACCCATTCGCGCCTCAAGATCGGCGCCAAGACATTTTCGTAGCTGGAGCTTTCAGTCGCGCGCCGGAAACTCCAAAAGTACCTACAATCACCCACCCAGCTATTCACAACATCCACCACCCAAGACCCCGCGGTCTTTGCGCGTCCTCTCTTTGGTCCATCTCGCTCTCGCTACCTGTTTTGTCCATGGTCACGGCGTAAAGACAGACACGCATCTGTAGAGCTCCCATCTTCTCCACCGCCGCCAGGCGTTCGACATCCTCCCCGATCTAAACCCATCTCCCGTCGCCGGGGTTGCAACACATCGCCATGGCCGCCACTCCGATGCGCCCACTGCCTGGCGCGTTCATGGCAACTCCTGCCCCTCCTCGCAACGGTGGCGCGAATCTTTTCGGAGGCTTTGGACAACCCCCCAGACAACAACCCATCGTCGCGGGGGCGGCAACGCAGGTGCAAGAGCAGGAAAAGCCCATTCAACGGGGCGCGCGGACTATCAATGAGGCGCTCGCGGCCGAGGCGCGGTTCCCGGAGGTCGACGTCTATACCAGAGGTATGTATTGCGGGTATGCGCAAACGCGTCAAGATCCTGATCAATTGTATAGATCAGATGTCGAATGACTACGATATCCAGCAGCTGCCCGCTTGGATGCCGTTTCAGCAAGTCCGGACGTACCAGCTTCCGGATCGCGTCCTCGAGCAGGCCAATCGAGCCTCACTGCAATTCGATATGGGCCTTTTCGCGGAGATTGGTCACGCTTGGGTTTGGGTAGACAATGCGCTCTACTTGTGGGACTACACGCATCCCAACCCTGAGCTGCTTGGCTACGAGGACCAGCCGTACAACATCACCGCCGTCAACCTCGTTACCCCGCGCGCCGGTGTCTTCATACCCATAATCACTCATTTGCTGGTCGTTGCGACAACCAACACAATCATGCTCCTAGGAATAGCACATCAAAGAGGGCCAGAAGGCGCGTCTACAGTGGAACTGTATCAGACACACATGCGTGCTTCTGTCCAAGGCTTCACTGTCGAACAAATAACTGGAGCTTCCAGGAATGGGCGAATATTCTTCAGCGTGAAGGATTCCAATGATGTCTGGGAGCTTACATATCAGCAAGAGGAGAGATGGTTTGGCAGTAAGGTTGGGACGGTGAACCATACCAGCAGATCCGTCATAAATTACATCAACAACCAGCTCAAGCTCGGTATGGGAAAAGCAGTGCTACAACCCATCATGAGTCTGGTGTCGGGCCCGTCGAAGGAGTTTGTCGTGCAGATGGTTGTTGATGATTCTCGCAACTTGCTGTACACTCTTTCCAACGAATCGACAATCCGCGTCTTTCACATGAGGAATATGGCCTCATTGGACAACGTCTTTACCATATCTATGCTGTCCATTCGGAAACACATGACGCATTGGCTGCCTACCGAGAGCCCCCACACCATGGGATCTCATACACAAATTATCTCAATCAGTCCAATAGCCACGAACGAGTCACTGAGGTTGAGTTTGTTGGCAGTCACCAATACCGGAACCAGGATTTACCTCAGCGCAACATCCGCCACTGATGGGTCATCGTCTCTATCATTGAGTATGCAGGTTCAGCACGTCAAGTTCCCTCCAGGCCAGCCCGGGGCTCAGCAAGCTATGCCGACTCACCAAACACAGATAGGCAACTATCAACCAGCTCAGGCCATCGATACCAACTCTCAAACTCTCACCGTCACCACGAGAGCGGCTCGCTTTGCCCCTGGATACTTCCTCTGTTTCGTTCGACCTGGCGGCGAGAATAGAGAGAAGTTGTTCTTAACGACACCGGACTCTGCCCGCATCGCGAAGCCCCAGGAAGTGGCACAACGACCCAGATTCTACGAGGTTGGGCAATGGATGAGCATGTCCGGCGACGTACGTGACGTGGGTTTAGTTACTCCGCCTTTCGGACCCGTTCCTCCTCTCCCCAGCGCTACTGGATTTGGCAATGAGATGGCTTTCCAATTCGATCTTCCAAGCAGCGAATTCGTCATTATGACGGGCGACGGCATCTACACTATTCGTCGCCGCCGACTTGTCGATATTCTCGCTGCTGCGATGCAGCGTGGAGGCGGCGTGGATGGAGAAGAGGCAGAAATTAAGTACTTCGTCAGATCCTATGGACGCGTTGAGACTTGCGCAACAGCCCTGGCGGTCGCTTGTGGCCAAGCCTCGGAAGTCACCTCTGAGAACCGCGTCGGAAAACTGACTGATCGCGAGACCCTCGACAAGGCCCGACGCGCTTTCATCGAGAGCGGTGGCAAACCAACTTACAACGAAAACCTGCAAGAAGATGGAAACACCGCCCAGATTGATCTCGTCCAGACATCACCTAGACACGCCGGCCTTGCGCTTTACATGTCCCGTCTGGTCCGATCCCTATGGAAGGCACCCATCGTGAGAGAAGGTGTTTCTGCCACTGGTGGTTTAGCTGTGGCACCAAGTGTGAGTTTGCCAAAACTCCAGGGTATTTCAAAGGATCTGGTCCGTCTCCGAGAGTTTTTGGACACCAACAAAAACTTCATCGACGGTCTATCGGGCCCAGAAGCCCTCGGCCGCGTGGGACCGCAACATGAGCAGATCGCACTTCAAGGAGAGCATCGTGCGTTGCATTCGCTCGTCAAGCTGCTGACCAATATCATCGAAGGCATTTCTTTCGTTCTGGCTCTGTTCGATGAGCCGGTCGACGAGGTTCTGCTTTCACTGCCTGATGATCAGCGGTTAGCTGTGCGCAATCTGACGTTCGAGAACTTGTTCTGCTCTGCCGAAGGCACGAACATCGCCAAAGAGCTCGTCAAAGCAATCGTCAACCTCAACATTGCCAAGGGTTCAAATGTGGACACCGTTGCCGATGGACTTCGGAGGCGGTGCGGCAGCTTCTGCAGTCCGGACGATGTCATCATCTTCAAGGCGCAGGAGCAGCTCAAGCAGGCTTCCGAGTTGGGGGCCAACTCTGATGCTGGCCGCGCGAAGCTCAATGAGAGTGCGAATAACTTCTCGACTGTTTCGGCTAGCTTGAGCATGCCGCTCTTGCAAGCCGTCATTGATAGGTACATTGAGATGGAGTTCTACGCCGGTCAGTTCCATCTATAGTCCCTGGCAATTTCAAGCTAACTTTCTTAGGCGCCATTCGTCTTGCCCTTAGGGTTGCGGACCATCTGGATCGCGGGAAGAAGGCTCTGTCTTTCGTGAAGGACGGCTCACCCGAGAATGTTAGTACTTCATCGCAATCGCTTGAGCTCATGTGCTAATTGATCTTGCAGGACCCCCGGCAAGCCGCATTCGAAAGCCGAAAGGCATGCTACAAGCTGGTCTACAAGACCATAGAAGCTGTCGACGAAAAATGGAAACGACAGCCTAAAGATGAAGACGGAATGATCTCACCGCTCACAAGACGGAGGGACGAAGCCTACGCCGAAATCAATGACTCTGATGACGAGGTCTTCCAGAACGACCTCTACGACTGGTACATCAGCAAGGGATGGCAAGATCGACTCCTGGATATTACTTCCCCCTACGTGCAAGGATACCTGACACGCAAGTCCAAGGAAGAGTTGTCTCACGCAGACTTGCTATGGAAATACTACGCCCATCACCTAAACTTTTTTGAGGCTGCCAAGGTCCAAGCCGAACTGTCACAAAGTACGTTCGACTTATCGCTCGACCAGCGGATCAAGTATCTCAGCTTCGCCAAGTCGAACGCTTCGGCGAGGAGCAGCGGGCCTTCAGATCTGCTTCATCCGCGTCAGTCCCGGCAGGAGCTTTTACGCGAGATTAACGACTTGCTCGACCTTGCCAACATCCAGAGCGACCTCCTCCAACGCCTGCGCCGCGAGGACCGAATCACCGACGAACGCAAAACCGAAATAGTAAAGGCACTCAACGGCTTTATTCATCCCGTACAACTCCTGTACCAAGATTACGCCGCCCCAGCCGGTTACTACGACATCATAATCCTGATTTTCCAGGCCGCAGATATCCGCAACCAGGCCGAGATCAAACCTGTTTGGCAAAACCTGTTCCAGTCACTGCACCAGAATGTTGAAGAAGAAGGCCAAGTCCATCCGTGGGAAGTTGTGGCCCAGCGCGTGCGCGAGCTTGGCGCCCGCCTTGGTCTCAGCGACTCGACTTTCCATATCCCGACGCTACTGCCGCTGCTCGAGGAATACAGGTTCAGGTACCAGCGCGGCGTCGGTCCGCCGTCGTGGGTCGTCGAAGTATTTCTGGACTTGCAGGTCCCGCATGAAACGCTTGTCATGGTGCTCGAGGGCATGTTTCACAACAACGAGGCGCCGTTCCAAGGAAGGCATCGTCGCTGGCTCGCCGACGACATCGTGCACGTGATTGCCAATTGGTACGCGGTGACGACGCGCGCTGGCTCATTCGCGTTCGGTAACGACGACACGGCGGCGAGTGTCCTTGAGATCTTGCGGACTGTCGAAGCCGCTGCTGTCCTGAGCGACGAGTATGCGGAAATGGCCTTGGATCTGCGCGCGAGGATATCGTATGCTCTGACATAGCGGCAGCAGGATCGGGAGTACGATAAGGCGGCGGTCCGAAACCAGCGCGCGAGGGGGTAGTGGATGTTGATTTGTGGCCAATCGAACGCGAAAGGGAGGAGGGGTTTTGGCTGTTACCTGTCATAATATTGGCGTTGTTCACCAGGGATCCATTACACAGCATCATCGTGGGAGGGGAAAAGCAAGCTTACCTTTTGTTCATCTTCATTCTCAGGAGCGATTGAGAGGGGGAATGGTTGTAGAAAGGAGACTTTCTTTCCTTCCTCCTTATTTCTCTGATTCTTCTTCTTCTTCTCTTCCCTTATTTCTGATGATGCGTGGTGCTGCTGCGTTCTGAGCGGTTTCCATGAGGTACGCTATCAAGGGGCATCGAGGAGGACACGGGCAATTTTGGAGTGTTGGAGTACGTAGGTTGGGGGAGTATGTAGTGGGGGTGTCTAGATCAATACTGAAGGTCCAATCACAATCTCAGGTTTCCCGGATCGATCCGGGAGGTTCGATTTCTTTGTGAATTGTTTGCTGGATTAGTGAGGTGGTCGTGGGTTGGAGCAATCAGCGTCGTCGGACGCTTGGGCCGCCGCGATGCGATCGTCACCTCCGCCGCGTCGCGCTCCTTTACCTCTTCTTGCATCCGCACACCACAAGTGATCATCACCGAACTTCAAGTTTCTCTTCACTCGCACAGCGGCTCTACAAATTAACATGGCGCGATCCATCTTCTCCCGCAAGCGCGACCTGCTCTACCTAGTCTTCTTTCTCATCCACCTGCCCGTCATCTTCCGTACGTCCGACCGCAGCACCTCCACGCAGGCCAACTTGTTATTGACACAAACGCAGTCGTCGATGCGACGGCCTTGTATCCTGAATGGGCGAGGCTCGACTTTATGGTGCAGCTTAGGAAGTACTATGTCGATACGTACCAGGATCAATTCTTCATGAAGCCGCCGTAAGTCTGAAACGCTGGTACCAAACCGCGCAAAGTCATTGTGTAGCATTGGTTCTGAAAGCTACTCGCCCGGAAGTTGCTGACTTGGCCGCTTCCAGTGCCTGGTTTGGTCTTTACACGTGGATGGAGCTGCTCTACCATGCGCCTCTCAGTGCGTGGGCCATCGGGGCGCTGATCCGGGGTATGTGGAGACATTCTTACGGTCATCATGGGCGGCATGCTCACTAGTTTGTCGTTGCGTCTAGATGACCCCAAGGTTCCCCTTCATCTTCTTATTTATGCCTGTCAGACGGGCATGACTACCGTTACCTGCATTGCCGATTACCTCAGCTGGCAGAACTTCTCGAGCGAGCAGAAGATGAGCCTGGGTGCTCTGTATGTGCCGTATCTAGCTCTCGGTGAGTTCGAGTCTCCAAATATCCCTATTTTGGCATGCTGATCATTGGCACATAAGCCTGTTTCATGGGTGTCGACATGATGGGACGACTGAACAAGAAGTTGAACGCGACCTTGGCAGTGCCCAATCCGCCAGCCAAGAAGAGGTTGTAGGTACAGTATGATGTAAGTGGAAGAGCTCTCAAGTTAGTCGCTCGTCATCAATGAATGAGGCCTTGCTGCCTCAAGCTCCATCCATACACCACAGAGCGGATTCTAGAACTATCGAGATCCATGAGAGCATGTGTCGTGCAGGTGCCGTTGCGTGGACCGGCATCGCGGCTGTGCTAATCCTCTCGCATGGAGGCCTGTATTTAGCATCCCCTCAGTCCTGAAACCACACCACTTGACATGACATTCCCTGACGCGCACTGTTGGTACCTTCAAATCTCTGAGACGGTGGCCAAGGCTCAACCATTCCGACGTCGAGTGGGAACTCTGCGGTCATGACGCAACTGGGAATGCGAAAGGTCCAGCAGAGAATGTGAAGCGGAAGTGATTGAATGGCAGACTATGAAATACGGAGGCGGTCTTGATATCGGTCGGGGAGATGTCGACGCCGATGCGGTCTACAGGTCTAGACCTTTCGACTATTTTGCTTGTTGCCGATCGTTCTCAACCCCAGACGGGACCTCAAGCACGGTTCAAGAGTGGTGTCCGGCTTGCGCAATCCGACTAATAAGTCATGGACTCATGGCAAAACTGAGGCGTCGAGCAGCGACGACAGAAGATTCTGTTCGGTGTCGTTGCACTTCCAAGTCGACTGGAGGTTTCATCCCAGCACGCCTTTCTCAGACGACGGGCCTGGTACTCATACCTAGGGTGAAAAGGTCTCTGCAGGAACCATCAACCAACCTGCACCATATAGTTCGAACTCTAACCTGCCGTGACTATTTTGGGGTGAGAGGATTGCCGTGCGGAGGAGAAAAAAGAACAACGGCTCGATGGATGACGTCCCATCCATTCCCTTGGAGCTCCATGGAACGCATGGAACGCATGGAACGCATGGAACGATGCCCAGCGCGGCTTGATTCAGTGGGATGATATGGATGAAACGGCCAACAGGACTTTGTCAGATGGTGGAGGACAAGGACACTCACTGGCAGAGACTGTCGAGAGGCGCGGGAGGCGCGACAGGGCTGAAAGCCTTCCGCGATGCTCGAGAAAGCTGCGCTAGTCTGTTTCACGGCTAAAAGGTGGGAAAGTTGCCGAAGCTCCCCAGGCCTCCAACTGACCACCTCCCTTTCATTAACTTAGCACCTCCGCGAAAGCCGCATCAGAATCCACATCCCCAACACAAGACCGCCTGTGCTGCAGCCAACCATTCCTCACGGTCAGCACCCACACACAAAGAAGCTCCCGGCTGCCGTGGCCGACCCTTCTGCACCCAATGCTCCGCGGATGGGGGATCTGCGCGCCCCAAACGTGCAGGACGCCGCATACTTATCTAACTTCTGTATGGCTGCCTCACCACACGGCCGCCAAAACGTCCCAGCCACGATCCAGCGCTCCCGCAGGCTATCAAGCACGATCGTTGCCATAGCTCCATATCGTTCTTGGGGAGCCGCTTCACGGACCCGTCGGGCCACTTAATCGTCATGGCCGTCCGGCAGCTAGATGGATGGCTAGGCCGTGAGCAAGCATTTCCCATGATGCTTCCATCCCGGCCGATTAACGTTAGAGAGGCTCCTGTCTCAATGAAGCTTTTTTGCTCAGTAGGGACATTAAGGGTGACGGGGCTGGTGTCAGCCGCCTAGCCCACCAACTCCATCCGTATTTAGAGCACCACCCTCTGCTTCCCATAGAAATTTCTGCTCCGTACCTTCTTTACTTCAGCATCTTTCCGGTTGTTGTTCCTTGCCTTCATCTTCCTTTTCTTGGACGAGGCTTTCAGTCGTTTTCAACTCATCCGCAACCCTCTTTTGACAAGACTTGCAAACAGGCAGTGCCGTTCTTTTCCACTCCATTGAGCTCCGGGCTCACTTGACTCGCTTGCAGCGACATTTCCGCACTTCTTTCGTTTCATCATGAAGGTTACTGACGTCCTCGCCATCATCGGCACCGTTGGTACCGCTTTTGCTCGTAAGTACTCGAGATATTCACCTCAATACATCCTCTAAGTGTCCCGATCAGGCAATGTACCTCGCCAATATGCGGCTCCTAGCGGCCAGGTAGGCTCCGTTGCGGCGGTCCCAGAGGGCTACACGAGCGAGATCGATGAGACCATGACTGTTGCTGGCACCGTCACGGTTGCGCCGACCACTCGTCTGGTCACTTCGGTCATCTACTCGACCAGCCTGATCACCATCACATCCTGCCACTCCACCGTGACAAACTGCCCAGCCCACTCCACCATCACCTCGACCGCTCTCATTCCTATGAGCTCCACCGTAATCTCCGTCACCGAGTCCGCCGCTTCCGCTACCGAGTCCGCAGAATCGGCTACTGAGTCCTCCGTTCTGGCTCTCAGCACCGCTTCCGAGGCAGGTCCTTCGTACGGCGGCTCTGTCCCTTCGTACGGCGGCCCCGTCCCTTCGTACGGTGGCTCTGTGCCTTCGTACGGTAGCCCGATTCCCAGCACTCCCTCGGCCAACGAGAGCGCATCGGCTTCATCCACCGTCGGCACTCCTCTCTCCTCCACGGCCAGCACGACCGCTTCTGTTGGCACCCCTCTTTCCTTCTCACTCCGTACCCAGTCGAGCGGCGTCCAGGGCTTGAGCACTAGTACACCTGCTGGTGCCTCGACTCCTCTCTCCTCCACGGCCAGCACGCCCGCTTCTGTCGGCAGCCCTTTGTCCTTCTCACTCCGTACCTCGTCGAGCGGCGTCCAGGGCTTGAGCTCTAGTACACCTGCTGGTGCCTCTACGCCTAGTGCTGGATTCTCGCTCTCGTATGCGAGCGAGAGTGCTCCCTTCCCGACTTCCTCTGTTCTCGGTGCCTCTTCCGCCACCGTTGGCACGCCCTCCGCTGGTACCCCGTCTAGCGCTTCGTCCACCGTTGGTACCTCCTCGGTCGGTACGCCTTCTGCTGGTACCCAGTCTGCAAATTCGTCCACCGCTGGCACTCCTTCCGCCTCCAGCGGCGTTCAGGGTGCCTCCACCGCTTCAACCCCTGCCAGCGCCGCCACCCCCAGCTCCGGCTTCTCTCTGCCTGCCTACAGCAGCGCCTCTGCACCGTTCCCCTCCTCGCCTGCTGGAACTCCTTCAGTCTCCGCTGCCGGCGCTTCGTCCTCTGCCTACGTCGCTCCATCGTACGGCGTCCCGACTCCTCCAGCCCCTCAGAGCCCGTCCAGCGGCGTGCAGGGCTTGAGCACTAGTACACCTGCAGGTACTCCCTCCGCTGGTAATTCTACCGTTGGAACCCCCGCAGGTACGCCTTCGGCAGGTACTCCTTC